>MU405255.1:0-187875 GCA_022836615.1 Annulohypoxylon bovei var. microspora | reverse complement strand
TAAATTAAATTAAACAATTAAAAATTTTTTGTTTTTTTTTTTTTTTTTTGTTTTGTTTTTTTTTTTTTTTTTTTGCTTAAACTCCCCCCCCCCCCCCCCCCCCCCCCAAGCCCCAATTTATCTCTGCTGAACAGCTTAGCTTACCGTTATTCCCTAAGGTAGAGGATAAACGAGCGACGAGAGAGAACTATGGCTGGCTTGCCGCTGCCGAGAAGAGCATACAGCAAGATCTTGATACATCCAAGAAGGAACTTGGGCTCATCAGAGACGTGCTGGACGAATTGGAGGTTAACTCGGCAGCAGCGAAGATGTCTAGCAGTGGATCCAAGGATCAGGTGTTCCGCATGAGGGCTTGTCAAGAATATTCCGGTTCTAGGGTTCATATGCTCGAAGAGCGAATACGACAGATTCACTTGTGGTCCAGCGATGAGAAAATGGGTAAAAGAATTCCTGACGGAGTACCAGATGAGTATGTCGCATTCCGGGATCATCTCATAAGTGGATAGTCCTATGCCTAGGTAAGTAGCACGTTCTTACTAATTGATGATATACAGGTGGTTCATGGTTGATATTGAGTGGCGACAATGGTTAGGCGAGCAGACTACCTTACAGACCAACATGCCTGATCATTCATCCGCCGAATCTTTCCAAAACGAAGGGGCCGATATGGCCGTGAGACTCTGGGGGCCACTGATACCCCTACTAGCAGTTTATACCGAGTGAGCTCAGCCCTATTAAAGTGTCTCGAACGTACGGTAACACGACAGGAGCTTGGGATTCTCCCGTCGCGCACGGCAAGTCGGCACCCCGTCTACGGCCAAGTGGGCCATACTAGAAGGGTTCGACATGGGAAGTTCCACGAACTCACGTAATGAGAATAGGATGTCTGGGGTAGTTGTACTTGTAAGTGGGTGCCTAGGTAGAAAAGCCTCAACCACTGGCCTTGACATTTATAGGAACCTACGTACAATAAGTTACATACTTGACTACTTAGGTAGTTAAGTTTAAGTGAGGCTCTTATATGTGTGATAGCGCCCGCACCATTATTATGTTATATATAGATATACCTAGTTAACTAACAGCTGTAATAGTTTGGCCCGTAGTGACTAGCCTTAGGAGGCTGATAGATAAGAGACTCGCGATCTTTCTGAGCATCGTCTTTTCAGCTTCAAACCGATACTACGTACAGTATATGTACGTACAGTGTGCTTATAACATACGGATTACATACATAGATAAATACGTAGGTACATAGTCCTAGCTAATGCCCTCCGCATTCTGCGAAAGCCTTATCAACAGCGTCAGCCAATGGTCGATCATAATGTTACGTACAGGAAAAAGGTATTGGATAAAATGGACAGCCAATACGGAAAGGATTCCCAATCTTGACCCATTCCTTAGATCCTCCACTTGGCGAAGCTAGCCAAGTTGTATTCTCCTAGCAAGGTCCACTCGACCCTCCTTTAGGGGATTAGGGGTTCGCCCATCCCGTGCTGCCGCGGGACACACCGAACCTTCTTTAGGGCATGCTACCGCATTACCGGGTCTCAAGATCATAATACGCGGCGGCAACGTTAAGTCTTATGTATGTGTGATACGCCGGTATATTTAAATTAGGCCGTGATCGAGCATGAACAGGAAGAGCGGCTCGGACTGACCGAAGCAATAGGTAGCTGGCGTCGGGCAAAATTTGTGTAGAATTATTGTGCATCTTGCTATTCTCTGGTAGGATTGGTTGTTGGTTATAGCACATGGAGTCCCGAGGGGTAAGGGGTTGATCGTCTAATCACCGAATTGGTAATCGTCTTCGGAATATGGCCTTTATAGAGTATGTATAAGAACTCGGGTACTATGGTAGAGATTTAGGTAATAGGTTATTCCAATATCTGGGGATTTGAGTGGGCTAACGCATGGCTAATTGGGTCGAATGCTGTCTTGTGAGATTGGCGAGAAGCGCTATGACTAATGAATCGGTGACGAATTGTTCTGGAATAATACCACATTACGTATACCTACCTACCTAGGTTGGTATACCATTCCGGGTTATGCTGACTGTCCGTCTCTAGCCGCGAAGCCTTGAGCTTTCCTGGACTGGGCAGACTGGGGTAGTATAGTATCATGGAGTGGAGGTATAACGTTTCGTGAAACATGTTTATTATTACATACCTAGGTAGGTACCTAAATACGAGGGAGGTGGGAGCATCGTCATTCATTGCCTTGCCTTATAATTCAGCTAATACCTAGGTCCTATCGTATGTTTTGGTTCGTACGGTTTCGATGTCGAGATGTTGTGAAACCCATGCTTACCGAAGAAGAGGGCTTCTAGAAAGATTCCACGCGTTATCCTCTTCTGTCACTCTTATTCGTTGTCTTCAATATGTACGTATGTATGCGTATAGTCCTGTCTAAGCTCGTTTCGGAAGGTATGTAGATTATGTAATGCAGTTTATTATGTATTGAAATTAAGTCCTCAAGTCATATCGAAGGATTTGTGATCTATGTAGTAAATAGTTGATCGTCGACCCTAGCCCCCCATAAGAGCTATGGCCAATTTTGTAACCAAGACAGGATGCGAGGTATGATTGGGGAAAGGGAAAGTCTACATATGTAGTACAGGGAATGGTGATCTCCAACCATGGTTCTTTAATGCTCCCAATGTCTTGGGCTCGGTCCTCTGCTCTACCATTCGCTTTCTCCATTCTTCCAGCACCTGAGCATCGCGAAACCTGCACTGCCTGCAGCGTCTTGGCCTAATCAACGTTTGATTGGCAGTCTAGTTAAGGCGTCGGTTTTCTCTCTCGGTAACCGTCTTTCGAGATCCCATTCGCGACTCCTTTTCTCTTAGAGCATCGATCCAATACTACATATCTGGCAATATTAGCCCTGACAGGCAGGACGGGTGCGTCCCTTGCGAATGTAATCGGAGCCTAGACTTTACCAAGAGCTGGGCATAGATAAAGTTACTATGTACTGCGGTCAAACAGGACCTCGACAGTGGCCGTTTAACAGAGCGCGGGCAAGGCGTCCATTTATTAAATAGGTTATCATGCTGCCATGTATACCAGGAAGAGAAGGTCAAGCTTCTATCCAGCTATCCCAAGACATCCTGTTGGCCTCTCGTGGTGTGTGTAAAAGTACGGTACCTCGTAAAGTATGTACAACTAAGACAAGACAACACAGTACAGCGGCACGCAACCAGGGATGTAAATGAACTGCGCCCCTTCGATCCGACCAACCAGAGTGTCTATGACCTCTTATCTAAACTGGAGAAAACGGCGTTAATAAAAAATAATAAAACAATAAGGCCTGTACGATCAATCTTAGCGCATCCTTTCGCAAATGCTCGTCAGCACTTTAGATAAATCGCCAAGTTATTGAACCCTCTGCACCAGAGCGAGCCGTGAGCCATCTTAGAAAGTCATAGGGTAGGTAAGGGACCTAACGACGGTACGAAGACCGTGCGAAATAGGCGGGAGCTCTAAGCTCCAAGCTCCAAGCCCCAAACGCCCAATTCCCGAGCCGTGAGAGCTAATCGCGGTAGAGGCTTGGCAACCTGGAGAAAGCACCGTCGATGAAGCAACTCGGCAGACGAGCGTACTAGGTATTTACTCAGCATTTCGCGTTAAGGGGTCTTCCCAGGAAACTAAACACTAATTAAGATCCGAGGGTGGAGAAATACTGGAGATCTTGGGAGCCGCCCTGCAGGTAAGTGAAGATATCCATTTAATCCATTTAATCCATTTACATAATACAGTAAATATTGGCAACTGTCATAAGCTGAAGTAAACGTGCGTAAGTACCCAGGTAGTCTTATCTGTAATATCTGGAGAGAGCCAGGCCTTTTCGGTCCGGTAACTAGGGTATGAGCTCGACCAGGGGGGAAGACATACGTACATGGTACAATACTATGTAAGAAATAAGCAACATGCATTCTTTTACATAGTATGTATGTATGTACGTAGATGGTTTCTCTCGTTTCATATGTCGTCGCAACTTCGGTCAACATTAGGAGACTGGTCAGTAAACTAGTCGATCACGTTGTAAGAAGAAGGAAAGAAAAAGAAGGGAAAAAAAAACCAAGGCTCTAGATATGTATGCAAGAGTATCTGCGTGGGCATGTATGGGCATGTATGGCTATACACCTACCTGCATGAGAGCGGCGTTTTTTTGCAAAGCGCGTGTTCGTCTCGGCCGCCTTGTCTACAAATACACTAGCTTGCTTGGCCAAGATGGGATTCTATGCATCACGCGAGTCGTTTAGGGTTGACGGTTGACTGATGAATCGCCCCCCGAAGCTGGCCGTTTTTCGTTTTCCTCGTCTTTTTGTTAGATCGACAGTCTTCGATTTATTAAATATACAGTCGACCACCTCACCTACAGCTGCTGTTACAGCTAAGCCTTAAGCGCTTCTAAGGGAGAGAGCTTGACTGTAATTTCGTTCAAGACATCAAGACACCAAGATACTAGGTACTTGGAGAAGCTGAACCTGCTAAACTGTCGTGATGTCGCTATTCCTCGGCTACAGGCATCCTTCGTCTTCTCATGCGGTCAACATCTTGGCCACCACCTAGTCTTGCGAGCCAGCCCAGCCCATCCATCCAGCCCATCCAGCCCAGCTTACCAGGATTTCCTACTCGTTCCGCAATTATTATGTATCGTACTGATCCACCAATCCCTATCAATACCCTTGTATGAAATATAACAAAGTACTATACACACGCATTGTACCATGTTAAGCAATAGGTGTAATAGGCTCTCTAACATTCGATAATAAATAGAGTCTACCACTCCCTCGTAACCCTATTACTGTAACATCGATTTCGCTGTTCCCTTCACTCACTCTTAAGACTCTTGTAGTCTAGCGGCCGCCTCTGGCCTGAATTGGAACATCCTATTGTCATTGTCGCAACCTTCCGGCCGTTCGTCCATTATCAACTAACGCCGTTCTCCCATTTCTTTCTTTATCCTTAGCAGCATTGCCATCGTCATCGTCATCGTCATCATAATAGACATAGACATAGCCGTCGCCGTCGCCGTCGAGCCCCGCCGACGAACCTCGTAATCTATAATGGTGTCTTCCGACCCCGCTGCCAGTAGTGGCAGCAAAGACGAGAAGGATGCTGGCCCCCCGAGCTACTCGAGCCCGGCCCCGGAGGGTGCTCCAAGGTCCGACAACTGGGCTACTCGCAATGGTCTAAATCTCGACTCTTTTAAGAAGCGCGACTATGGCGCCGGAGTTGTTGAGCTCGACCGAAGTATGAAACCCCGACATCTACACATGATCGCTATCGGAGGTTCGATTGGAGCTGGTTTCTTCGTCGGCTCAGGTAGCGCTTTAGCCACGGGTGTAAGTTGCAAGAAGTCTCTCTCTCTCTCTCTCTCTGCGTATATCCCCTTCTTGTTTCTCTTCCCGCTAATCAGGTTGCTGTTAATAGGGTCCCGCAACTCTTTTAATTGATTTCTTGATCATTGGTATAATGATGTTTAACGTCGGTATGTATAACGAGACATTCCTCCCGCGCGTCTATGTTGACGCTCAGTCTTTTAGTCTATGCTCTTGGTGAATTGGCTGTCATGTTTCCCGTCTCTGGTGGTTTCTATACGTATGCGACTCGCTTCATTGATCCCTCCTGGGGTTTCGCCATGGGTTGGAATTACGTTCTGCAATGGGCCGTCGTCGTTCCGCTCGAGTTAACCGTATGCTCGATCTCGATCTCGTATTGGAACGCGGAAGTCAGCTCTGCCGTCTGGATTACCGTCTTCTATGTCTTCATCATCATAGTCAACATTTTCGGTGTTCTAGGTTATGCCGAGGAAGAGTTCTGGGCCTCGATTTTGAAGCTCTCCGCCACCGTCATCTTCATGATCATCTCTTTGGTCTGTGTCCTTGGAGGTGGTCCCCAAGGAGGTTGGTATGACAATTATTATGGCGCACGTCTTTGGTACGACCCTGGCGCGTTCCGCCATGGCTTCCGTGGCTTCTGCGCCGTCTTCGTCACCGCCGCCTTTTCGTTCAGCGGAACTGAATTGGTCGGTCTCGCTGCCGCTGAGGCGAAGAACCCCGCCAAGGCTCTTCCCGGTGCTATCAAACAGGTCTTCTGGCGTATTACCCTGTAAGTATCCCTCAAGCTATTAACCCCTTTTCCCTACTTGTATCTGGAAGAGGGTAGTGCTCACGATAAGCGTCAGGTTTTACATCCTCGGTCTTACTTTTGTCGGCCTTTTAATTCCTAGCGACGACCCTCATCTCCTGAACGCCACCAGCTCCAATGATGTTACCGCGTCACCTTTCGTATTGGTCGGACAATATTCCGGCCTCACTGGGTTCAACCACTTCATGAACTTCATCATCCTGGTTTCGGTCGTGTCCATTGGTGTATCGGGTGTTTACGGTGGAAGTCGTACTCTCACCGCCCTCGCTCAGCAGGGCTATGCCCCCAAGATTTTCTCGTACGTCGACCGTGGTGGGCGCCCTACCTTTTCCGTCGGCGCCCTTCTCGCATTCGGATTGTTGGCATACATCAACCTAGCCGCCGCCGGCCCGGACATTTTCAACTGGCTTCTGGCTTTGTCAGGTCTAGCCGCGCTCTTCACCTGGGGTTCTATCTGCTTGGCGCATATCCGTTTCCGAAACGCATGGGCATACCACGGTCACACCCTGGACGAAATCCCGTTCAAAGCTATCGGTGGCGTCTATGGATCGTGGCTCGGATTAATCTTGGTTGTGTTGGTATTGATTGCCCAGGTGAGCACAACGAGTTCGGATTTTTTTTTTAAAATATTCTTTATTTGGCTAACTTTGCTCTTCCTAGTTTTATGTCGCGATCTGCCCCCCTGAAGGCGGCTTCAACGACGTCGCAGGCTTCTTTCAAGTCTACCTTGCGTTTCCCGTCGTCATCCTATTTTGGGCTGTCGGTTATGCATGGAAGCGTACCGGCTGGCTCCGCACACACCAGATTGATGTCGACACGGGACGACGAGAAGTTGACTGGGATGATATTAACCAATACCGTGCACAGATTGCCGCGAAACCTGCGTGGAGCCGCATGCTTCATTTCTTGTTCTAATCTGAAAAGCTATATATGAGGGCATTTTGTCCCGGGGCGTTGTATTTCGAATAGTAATCTCGACTAACATCGTGTATATAGAAGCATGTAAAAATCAAGGAGATTTATATATTATAAGGCCTTTGTATTGATAGAACATGGTCGAACATATGTAGAGATGTCTAAATGAGGTGTGCCTGAGGTCTGGAGGTGAGCGACGGCATATTTATATCAGCATGACAATACAGCTGAGGATGAGTCGCGCCCTTCAGTTTACAAGCACTCCGCTATTAGGTATTCTTGGCATATCAACCAGTCCTAGTGAGGTTAACGTACAAAACAGAATGGAGTAAATGATCCTAGCTTGTATCAAATATGGTCATTTCAAAAACTGTCATTGTTCACCTTTTGCATAATACGTAGAGCGTGATTACCTAGAGGTAGCTAACATCTATTCCAAAATTATCGCGATCTATCGGAACGGTATCATATCTTTCGGAGGCTAATATTGCCTAGTTGCACCATCAGTTATTTAGATAGGTACTTCAGTACTTAAGTATATAGGTAAGTAGGTAAATTGGAAGATTCACTTATAGTATAATACATCATAATCCCTAGATTTCATTATAATCGTGTACGTAACATGTTGCGGACAAACTACCACGGCTCTCACTACACGAGGTTCAACCTAGCTAATAGTCAGTTAGCCCATTAAGCCTCCCCCTCTCTTCTTTCTTACCATAAGAGAGTAGAATAACATGCATAGGTATGTAGACAGGCAAGAATCAACCATATTACACTTAGGTTAACCAAGGAAAGTGTCCATAAATAATGGGTTTCGTCATTAAAAGTAGTTGCAACTTAGGGGATGTTGTGGTTTACCGCTGAAGTTCACACTATAGTACATCTATCGAGCCTCACAATTAACCTAACTTAGTCTCTTGTACAACATACTTAACATTCATAAGTTGGGTGGTTTGTATTTGGGTAAGGGGTGATGATTGGTACCTAGCCATTGAGTAAGAACACTCTGGCCAACCCTTGGTAACTATTCTCTTAACTGGTACAAATCGCCAACCCCCCTTGTACTTAGCAACAGTGCGTGAGGGTTTATAGCATTGGACGAAGTGCCTCGTGTGATACTATATCAGCCAGTCATACTGTGGTGTATCCGTTGATCTAGGTAATGTGCTGATCATTAAGGTATTGGCACCGTCTTTGGTAGAGTTGACGACTTGTGCCAGTTAAGGGGATAGTGAAAGATGTATGGTTTTAGAGTTGCGCTCGAGTCTTATATGGGATCTCAGAGCTGACCAAAGTCTCTCTATTATTGAATTAGATCCTCTTTTAGCTGCATAAGACCTCTAACATTATCAATCATAGACCTTATCTATAATCTATGGGAACCCCTTTAGTTGTAAAACATGACATTTTTCTAAGTTGCAGGACTAAGACCCCTTTCGAGCACACGATCAAATGGATTTTGACTTTTAAGTTTCAACACGCATAGAATCACAATTTCCTCATGAAAAAGGACACTTATATTAGTAGGTGAGCCTCTACTTTCTCACTATAAAGTCTTGCTTGGTGTATATACTCACTTGTACGACACTAAGGCCGTACCGGCTACTACGGTGTCGCCCAGAGCTACGTGTTTGAAAATAACACAAGCAAACACAAGAACGTTCTAGAACATGGTAAATGACTTTGGCACTGCTGATATACCCATAGGTACATAGATAAGGTAGTTGGTGTCTTCTCGCTGACGAAGGAGCTGAGTTGGTGAAATTTCTTTATTCCTCCATTAGGAAACGTACCTATAATAATGAGATACTGAACAACAAAGCGGATCTATTACTAACTAGAAACTCTTAATTTCTAGGATGAAAGCTCTAGTTTTAACATGAAGGGAGGGGAGGGGATTTATTCACAATGTTATGGTTTACTATCCGACATGGTATTTGCTGCCGGCTAGAGATCCTTGGCTCATGTGTCGTATTGTTCTTGGATTCGATAACAACGGTACATGATACCGGTGCCTCGATTAATAAAATATAACTGACATTGCGACCGGAAGCTTCTCTTACCCCCTGAGTCGGCTTATAATATATAAAAACATTACTAAGACCTGACAAGATTTATAAGTAGTTGCCTACCTAGTTATTTACTTACCTACCTACCTTATGGTGTCTTTACATTTGAGTAACCACAATTATGTCGGCGCCATTGGCCCTATAAGGTAGGCATGTAGAATCTAGATATTCATCGACAATTAATTATAGATATGTTCTAACTAGAATGTCAATAGTAGAGTCTGGTTATATATTCTAGTTGAAAGAGTTTAAAAAAAAAGCCCCCTTAAAATATTTTGAACGGGAATTTTCAATAAGGTGACACAAGATCTTCATACGTACTTGTGTAGATTAAATATTGATATATAATAGCTTACTGGGGCCTCGCTCTTATCTTCATGGCCCCTCCTCCAATCTACATACATAGACCAGGAAACGAACCATCCAATGTCACCCCATCTCCTTCCGGAATAGGTTCTAACATGGTCGGAACTGTGGCTGTTGGTTTGATAGCCAAGATATATATCTTGGTAGCGACGCACTTCTTGTTTGATGGACCCCATTGCAAATAACAGCACGCATATGATACCTATGTTGACACATTCAAGTTTGCATATGGCATCACGAAACGACACACAGATTGGGGGGGTGAATAATTATGCAAATAATGCAACCACTGGTAGCGATATCTGGAATGATTTCCATGATGCCAAGTACCTATTGTGACGGGCCTCTGATTTTCATATCCAATGAGGTCAGATGCCGATATTATTGCGGAAGCGATGCTCTTGGTAATTCGGCAGGCTTTTGTAAACAAGATAACGGGGGACTTACTAAACAAGGTCGGTAAATAGGTGGTTAATATTTTCTAAGACAAACGGGTTGGAGATGTCTTCCCTAGGGTTCCGATTGGGTTCATTGCACGACGGCTAAACTAACTGCTATATCGGCCCCCCTTTCACACCTATTATGCTCGAAATGGTACCTACCTAGGTAGCCGATCTACTTGTGGAAGGTCAACGTTCTTATCACTGGTCTGTTCGCCATGAAAAAAGATACCGATATAACCTATCAGACTAATATACCATACTTAATTCCAAACTTGGCTATATTGTTGCTTGTTTTCGGATAGTCGTGCGTGTTACCATGCGCAATGCGTACAGGTAGGTAGGTACCCTCCTTGTGAACGACGACCATAAACCTCGTGAAACTTCTTCCCTGCGGGATTGTGTGGGGGGCATTAATACCTACACATAACCGTCTTCATTCTTGCTTTTATGTGTCTGCTATAAAGACCTGATCTTGTGTGCGGCGCACGACAGCTTATTCCCATCCTAAATTTTCCCAGTATAATTTTACGATAGGGAACCAACCGACATGGCTCAGGATATAGAGCCTAAAGGGGAGATCGCTTCTCAGGGCGTTGAGGAGAAGGCCGACTCAGATGGCTACCACAACAGCGATGTTGAGCAAACGGTAGACGCCCAGGTAGAAACGTACGTATCTGTCGAAAGACGCATCTACTTCAACGGATACCGTGAATATGAACTGATCATCACGTTATAGAGATCTTAATGTTACTGAGAATGATCTTGCCGAAGCCAGAGAGTTGGCTAATCGACTTACCTTGGAAGAGATTCGACCTATGATGGAGAGGGTGTTGATAATCCATGAAAATGATCCAAACTTTCCATTTAGTATTATCCAACGCATTAGGGCGTTCTTAGGTAGGTATACTTCTGCTCATGGTTAGAAAGCAAATTAATCTGCTTATCAGACAACGAGCAAATCTTCGAGAATCCTGAAAAGCATGCCGTCCTAGTCGAAGAGATGAAGCTCGAGGCGGCTCTGATCACCGTCAACAGCCCTTATGCTGAAGTGCGCGCAGTTGTCGACAACCACGACGACGTAAACATACCATGTGGAACTATTCGAGCTTGGATAATCGGATTAGGATTCTCGGTATTGCTTGCCTTTATCAACCAGCTCTTCTCCATTCGCCAGCCGGCGATTACTGTCCAAGCGAACGTTGCTCAGTTGTTGGCGTTTCCTATTGGAAAGGCCTTTGAAAAACTACTCCCGGATAGAGGTATTACTCTCTGGGGCATCAGACACAGCTTGAACCCTGGCCCCTTTTCTAGGAAAGAGCATATGCTCATCACCATAATGGCGAATGTCTCTTGGAACTATCCTTACACTAACAATGTGAGTAAATATAATCAGTTTGGAAGTATTTCTTCGTTAATGCATCCTCTAACCTTATAACAGATTATCTGGGTTCAATACTTGCCAGCCTATTTTAACCAGAGCTATGCCGGCGAGTTCTCATACCAGATACTTATTGCGCTTTCTACGAACTATATTGGCTACGGCATGGCTGGCATAATCCGACGGTTCTTGGTTTACCCATCATATTGTGTCTGGCCTTCGTCCCTAGTGACGATTGCCCTCAACGCGGCTTTCCACAACGATAGGAATACACCCGTAGAGAGCCCGTTTGGCAAGATCTTCACCGTCTCTCGCATTAGATTCTTCTGTATAACGTTCGCCGCCATGTTCGTTTACTTTTGGTTCCCTAATTATATATTTACGGCCCTGAGCGTATTCAGCTGGATTACGTGGATTTCACCGAACAACGTGAACCTCTCCGCCGTCACGGGCTTTTACAATGGCCTAGGTGTGAACCCGTGGCCTACTTGGGATTGGAACACTCTCCTTTTCGATCAGACGGATCCCCTAATGATACCCTTCTTCTCAACCTTTAACAAATTTATCGGTGCCGCCATTGCTTGCTGCGTTATCATCGCATTATGGTATACAAATACGTACAGCACGGCATACTTACCAATCAACTCGAACCGAATCTTTGATAACACCGGCGGGCTCTATAATGTTTCTAAGGCCGTGGACGATCGTGGCCTGTTCGACCCCGTCAAGTACGAGGCCTATTCGTTCCCATTCCTTTCAGCTGGCAGCATCAATATATACCTATTCTTCTTTGCTATATACTCGGCGATTATCTCATACGCGTTTCTCTACCACCGACATGAAATCAAAATGGGCTTTAAAAACTTGATCAACAGCTTCCGCAAGGATAAGGGTGGCAGAGCCACTGAGTACCAGGACGTCCACACTAGGCTCATGTCCAAATACTCCGAAGTCCCTGAGTGGTGGTACACCATCATACTTGCCGTCGCAATCGCCCTTGGGTGCGTTGGGATTGCACACTGGGAGACGTATACGAGTCCCGGCGTCGTCTTCTACGGCCTTGCACTCTGCGCCCTGTTCGTCATCCCTATAGGTATCGTCAAAGCTATAACTGGAATCGAGGTAACTCTGAACGTGCTTGCTGAATTTATTGGAGGCTCCTTCGTGGCCGGTAACGCCTGTAAGTATCCCATAAAGCTACCTCCCTCCTTTTTTTGGTCTTGACTCGACAGAGCATATCACATGTTCGGGAATTATTCAAGCCCCGGTCTAAGTCTTGGGGACTTACGAATCTCCACGATGCTATAAAGGGTAACTGACATCGGAATGTTACAGTGGCAATGAACTATTTCAAGTCATTCGGCTATGTCACCTGCGCTCATGCACTTCTGTTTTCACAAGATCTCAAGCTAGCACACTATGTCAAGATCCCGCCTCGGCAGACCTTCGTGGCCCAGATGATGGGCACGCTGGTTTCCACTTTCGTCAGCGTGGGTGTGCTCAACTTCCAGATCAATCAAATTCCAAATGTCTGCACGGTCAACGCTCCGAACCGATTTACCTGCCCGTATGTATATCTCGAAGTCGTATATTGCCCCCTCCCCCCCCACAGCACCCATTAGTTTTCACTTATTTTTGACCTGCCTTGTTGCATCTGCTTCCTCTTTGGACCTATTCAAGAACTGCAACTCCTATCAAATAGGTTTCATTAGCACAAATAGCCCCCTTCGAAACTTCCCACCTATGAGCATTGCTAATACTGTATACTGTAGTGGAATCAATACATTCTTTACTGCCTCCGTGCTCTGGGGCACTGTGGGTCCTATCAAGTACGTCTTCAACTAGAGATCTTCAGTAGAAAGGGTTTGTAGTAAACATGTTACTAATTTGGTCTTAAATTTAGGGTCTTCGGTCAAGGAGGCATGTACACTTGGTTATTGGCGGGCTTCCCCATTGGCTTTGTCGTTCCTATAATCATTTATTACATGAACAAAAGATTCAAGAAGACCTGGATGCGACAGATACACCCAGTTGCTATTTTCTATGGCTGTCTTTCAATGGCTCCGTACAACTTATCCTATATCTGGCCTGCCGTACCTATTGCCTGGTTCTCGTGGGTCTACCTGAAGCAACGTTATCTCGGGTTCTGGTCCAAGTACAATTTTGTGCTATCTGCCTCTTTCAGCAGCGCTATTGCCGTTTCTGCCATTATCATATTCTTCTCTCTTCAATGGACGGAGATTGAGCTGGACTGGTGGGGTAACTCTGTTACTTCTCAAGGATGTGAAAATGAGGCTTGCCCATTGTACGAGCTCGGCGAGGGCGAGTACTTTGGTCCACGCATTGGCGAATTCCATTAGGAATGCTGTATATAGGTATGTCAAGGTTACGGGGAGCGTATTATGTTGCCATATATAGGAAATTCATGATTCATGCCCATAATTTATATGTTTCCAGGAGTTCCAAATGAGGGGAGGGGCATGGTTATTAGGTTATATTACTGTTCTATCGTTACTTGAAGCGTATTAGGGTAGGGGAAACAGCCGCGTATTAGGAAGTCTGCCGTATTAAGTCTTCAACCACGTAAACCCCCAAGGATAATATCCGGCAGGTCTGGTTCGACGTCGAGTGATCTATGTTGCATATCACTGATACTCAACCGTCCGCGAGGATGGCCACCCCATTACCATTAAACCCAAGATAATTCTTGGAACCCTTGGCATCTTCAACAATTCCATGTGTTGCTAGCTGCTGCAACTCCTTGGAGCTATCTCCAGGGGTTTTTGTTCGGTAAGGGATGATACTTTTTAGATATAGGACAAGCCCAGAGATGTGAGGTGTAGACATACTATAGGAATACGTGTCAGCAACCACTCCTTTAGATGAGTAGGTAGGTAGTTTATAAGCCCCGAGTATGCATCGTTAACAATGACTTTGTGATAGAAAGCTCTGACCCCTGAGATAGGTAGAAAAGGGGTACGAAGAACCTAACGTCACATACCTTGTACCCGTGAGGCTTTTCGTATCCTGGTCGCTGCGAATCCACGCGGACTGGATTGATTCACCTGGGGCAAAGATATCAACTAAGTCGCCCCAGTTGCTGAAATTAGAACGGGAGTAACTTCTGGCTATAGAACCGACAGTGATCGCGTTTGGTGCTGAAGCAGGAGAGAAGTGATGCGCATCTTCATCTAAGTTACCAGCCGCCACGACCGTCAAAACACCTTGTTTATACGCTTCTTCAACTGCTCGGTTGACAGCTTCTCGGGTTTCCCCTCCGGCACTAATGCTGATGACAGATGTCTCCTGCCGGTTTTCGTTTGTGATGTTGGAAACACCCCAATGGAATCCTTCGAGGAGGTTGGATACGCTCGACCGATATCCAGCAAATATTTTGACGGAAATGAGTTTTGCATTTTTGGCGACGCCACTATTATGACCTAGTTAGTAATCGTACCCAGGCTTGTGGGAAGTTAATGGACTCGAATTATGGTGTATTGTTGCAGATAATTTATTGTCACTAGGCAGACACGCCGTAGAACGGCAACGTATGCAGTTTTGAAGGCTGGGTGAAGGATTAATAGATGGCCTGAAGCCCACATACTATGTTTTGCCGCCAATGGTACCTGCAACGTGCGTTCCGTGACCGACCTCGTCCACGAATTCGCCCCCGACGGCATTGTAACCTAAAGAAGCACGACCCTCAAACTCTTCGTGTGTTGTTAGCAGCCCAGTGTCGAGGATGTAGGCATATGTGCCCTCGCCGGCTCTTGAATCATAGACATAATCTGTGCCATTTATTCCCCTGTGCGAGATGGAACC
Source organism: Annulohypoxylon bovei var. microspora (assembly GCA_022836615.1). NCBI lineage: Eukaryota > Fungi > Ascomycota > Sordariomycetes > Xylariales > Hypoxylaceae > Annulohypoxylon > Annulohypoxylon bovei. The sequence goes on along the minus strand of MU405255.1, from coordinate 172,727 downwards.
CAGACCCCAGGGTGCGTGTTCTTGTGTGATGTGCTTCGCGAGGTCGATTATGCTGTCGGGTTCGACCAACTCGACGGCATCGTTGCTGTTAATTTGGGCAAGCGTGTCATCGTCCATGGTACAAGAGTAAGCGTTCCAAGAGCCGATGTTCCATCGCTTTCCTATTTCGACCGTTGGCAAAGTGCTGCGAGCGTGTAAGCCGGTGGCCCACTGCACATGTTGTTCCACGGCTGAGGCGTCTAGCCCATCCCGGAGGGTAACGATATATCGGCTGGCATTGCGTCCTGGGTCGTCTTTCGCATGTAGCAAAGGAAGACGCGCAACAACAAGGCTGGCTATGGAGGCGCTCAAAAGAGCTAACCTTGCAAAGCTAACCATGGCTCCAGTAGCCCAGGAATTGGGCGGCGGGTAGTTCGAAATATAATTTGAAGATAATTAATATCATAGAATGCAAAATAATGAACGAAACGATAAAGATATCGTGGCCCAAAGAAGCGAAGTGACGGATGATGGATATTGATGAGTGATAATATCCTGAAGAGTAAGAAAAAGAGACCAAGACAATTATTACGAGAAGAGCAGACAACTATTTGAAGTTAGAGTAGAAAGGAGTAAGGTATTTGGTTGGAAGAGGAGATAGATAGCGGGTTTAGAAGTCATGACTCCTTCCACCAACTTCATTGACGCTTGTCATATTTCTGGAAGAGTACCTAGGAATGGGCAAGAGGTGCCTCACACAGACTTCCTATGTAAGGTGCTAAGAGATCTATATGTAGAGTAAGTGTTTCCCTATATGTATAGGTAGGTAGTTACCTACCTTAGGTAGGCACATGTGCATTGAAAATAAATTTGAAGAATTTGCAATAAAGCTAATAGGGGAGCAGAGCATGTAGTGAGCCTGAAGGCAACGGGAATAACTACCCTTTCCAAATGCTAAATAGTTTGTTAGACTCTATTCAGGTTATAACTATGGCGGCAATACATCACCGCGGTAATGATGAGCGGCAATTGGATAATGATCTGCGAATTTATTGACCGTTAATGCCTTCTTTCATCCTCATCCCGAAACATTCCTCGGCATGGACAATTTCATCTTCTCCCGCCTTGCTCGACTTCTTGGTATAGGGGTTCGAGAAGGAGACCCCAATCCTCCTTTACATCTCGCTTCAACGTTAGATTTGTCTTTCGGGACTCGACGACCAAGATATCGCCGCCTTTGAAGTACGCCAACACGCCTCCCTTCCCATCCATACGAGCAGTGATGCGGAAGTAGTGTTTGCCCTCCTCGTTGGCCTTGTGAATTGGGATAAATTGAAGATCGTTCTCCTGGCACCAGTCCTCCACCTCATCGCGGAATGTAGGCTCTACTTTCTCTATAGGCTGTTGCGGTGGTGGCGCTAGCCCGGGCTTCTTGTCGGTTTTCGATTTGTGGGACCGGGATTTTGGTTGGTGGGCAGGTCGTCCGTCTGGTCGAGGAAGTTGGCTTTTTGCGTCGCTGCCAAGATCCAGAGCAGTTTCAATCATTGCCATACCCTTTTCGAATTCAGCCGCAATACTTGGCAAAGATGATATTTCATTTGGTAATGCCTGATCCTTCCACCATTCGAACCATGCGCCGATTTCCTCGTAATTGGCATCTGCGCTGGTGAGCCACTGGTAGAGAACATCGTGCCACATGGGAAACACTTCCGAGGCTATAACCTCCCCTACCATAGAGGTAGAGATAACCTCTGTCCATTTGAGCACACCGTTAAGCATTTCTAGATATGGTTCTTGGTCGCTTGGGTCGACACGGAAATTAGTGCGTAGGTATCGAGAAAGGCTCGGGAGGATATGGTGCATGACCAAGGGTTTCCATTGGTCCTGTTCCTTGGTCGGGCGGAATACATCTTTCCACTGCTTGAGACTAGGCACCACGCCTTTCGAGAAATCCCACGTGTCGATTAGTTGCCTAAATTTGCGTCTCACTTCTCCCACCAACCCAGTGCCCTTTGGCTCGAGATGGTGAACCGGAAGATGCTGAAGCCAAGGGAATAGCCATATATGCAAGTTTTCGTGTCTCTTTCTTGGCTTCCAGCTACTAATGCCACCCTCGAGTCGCCTTGCTACTTGCTCAAGGAGCTGCAAACGGACGAACTCTGGCAGAAGCAGTTGCCACCCTTCAAAAAATCCCAGGAGAGGTGCTGCATCATGGACATTCCATGTCTGGGAAATAGTGGTAACAAGTTTAGGGAAGAGGATTTGATAGATCATGCTTTCCCAAGGTGTTGTTGATCTAATATGATGACGATGTGTGCCATCAATCTCGACGTCTTTCCACTTTGAAACGACACTCCCTTTGGGAGTTTTGGTGAGACCCAGTAATCCTCGAACATCTGAAAGATCGGAGGCAAAATTACCTAACTTAGGGTCGTCCAAAGGCTGCCACCCCTGAATAGCATCTCTTAGAAAAGGGTGAATAGCAGACACTGCGAGGGCTGCTAGCTCTTCGTCGCCGTGAGTTGATACGGCAGATTCGGCTTTCTTGAGCCCGGATATGACATGATCCCAATCTCTGTCATGCGCAGCTTGGCTAACCCCGTCTAGAACGGATGAAATCACGCTGAGCGCCGAGAAATTATCCTGAAGTACGTCGAGCTCTTGATGACGTTCAGTTTCCTCCATAGCAAGCCATGCCTTCCGCTCCTCGAGGCTCTTCCATTCCTCCACAAACGCCGCAAGATCACCTTGGGCACGCCTTGCCAACTTGCGCGCCTCCGTCTGAGCAGCCACTTCGGTGCTAGTTGTGGGAGTTAATAAACCCGAGCTAGATGTTAGGAGCTTCTGATCGCGCCCGGTGAGATCTAAAATTGGGGTAAAGGCATCCGGTATATGGAGGCCGGGTGCGGCCTTATGAATATCGGTGACGGTCAGATACTTGGTCTTGGGTTTCCTTGGAGTGCTCGCGCCACTACCGGCGGTGCTCTCTCGACCCTTCGTTCTCTTTTCACGTTTTTCTTTTCTTTCCTCATCAGAGTCAACCACATCTTCCCCACGTAAGCGAGCTTGTCTTTTTTCCTCCTTGCGTTCTTGTTTTGACTTCTCCTTGACGGCGCCAAGACCAACTCCCTGCGGACGTAGAGTTGCCTCAATGATGACATTTCTTCCCTGGCCTTCGGCGCCGAGACCTTGGCCCTCGACATAACCCATCTTTTCCATCATTCGAGCTGCGAAGGACTTGGCCTTCCCTCCCTTACCGAAGGCGCTCGGCTTAGGGACCTGAGGTGCTGAGGAAGGTCCATTGTTGAGGTTCGCCTTCAGGACGGGCTCGTTTGCGGACGAAGGAACAAACCCCTTTCCTAGAGGTGTACTTCCATCATATACCGACCTGATTTTTGGCGGCTTGCTCGGTGTATCCCCAGTGGCTGACATGGTTTGGGGTTGAGAGGGAGGTGCCCAACCTAATCCATGCGTAGAAGCACCAAATCCCAGGCCAAACCCAGTCATATCTTCATCTTCATCCTCTTCATCATAATCTTTCGGTAGTTGATCTCTCGGGGTGGTAATTTTCGCACCTAGGCCAGGATGGCCATTAGATTCATCTTCGTCTTCGTCTTCGTCTTCGTCATCATCGTCTTCGTCTAGGTTTCGATTTAAATCTTTCTGTCCGGCGGAAACGAATGCTACGTTCTTATGGCGCAGGTCCTTCTTAGATTTCCATTTCCTCGTTGGGCGGTCATGTTCACTTTCGGAACCAAATATTCCCAAGGCGTCACTTTCTTTCGCGTTGCGACCGGTGCGTCTTCGTTTGCGAGGGTTGAGATCAGCAAATTCGTCCGCTCGCGGGTCAACAGAAGGCTGTAGGTACTTGTCGTCATCGTCATCCTCGGACGATGAGGAAGAATAGGCAGCTGCATCGGCTTTAGAAATCCTGCTGGGATCGAACGACATGTTGCTCGCGCCTATTGTACGCGAAGTTTGGGGAGAGAATGGAAGTTGTTATTCATTTCCAAGGATATTTAGAAGGTTTAGTATCGAGAGGTACCTAGTAACGTTGACCCATACTTTTTTTTTTAAATGTTATCGATAAGACCTGTGACGTTTAGTTCTAATATGCATGTATCTAAGTACCTAGTATATTACCTAAGCTTGCTCTTTTCTATTCTCCTAACAGTTCACATTTTATTTATTATTATAATTGGAATATTTGTTTCTTTTACCTAGAGTAGTTTATATACCGGTATTCTTCCTTAAGCGCCTTGTATACGTCATTAATCGGTATTCATGTGACAGTGTTTTTTGTTATTAATTCATCTACCCTCTCTAACCATATTGTAGCAACGATGGCATATCTCAGCCATATTGTTACTACCTACTAGGTAGGTTACTTGGGTAGAAGGCATATTAAGTTACACCCTCTAGGAAACGGGCCAGTGGCCTTTGGGACCATCAATGTTTCTTAAAACCTTCCATCCACTCCTTACCCCCCTTAGTACCTTCATGGGCTTTCCTAAATAGCTTCCTCTCCCACTCTTCTAGTCCTCTCAAGAACTCTTCGCCGGCCCCGACGCCCATATCCTCAGTAGCGCCGGCTTTCCTGGCGTGGAGCGCGATATCAGTGGCCCTCGTGACAAAGGTCCTCCTAAGTATGGCGCATATTTCCCTCTCTTCGAACACGTCAAGCATGCGAGTCCCGAGACCGTAGAAGTTGTGAGATTGGTCGCGAAGGGGCACGGCACGAGGATCGGCCTTTAGGGCGGACATGACTTCGTTGGACAACGACGGCGGGAGATCAAGCGAGACAAACGACTTAGAATCTTCTTCCGAACTAGTTGGTTCTCTTCTAGTGAGAGCGAGGGGTTCGGCGAGCCATAGCGGCAGACCAATCGAGGTACCGGTTTTGAGAGGTTGCGACGGGTTGTTGTCGAGATAACCGAGTTCGGGTACGTCAAGCTCGAATTTACAAGGGACTTTCTAATAGGAGAATAGGTTAGTTATTTGGAAGCAAGGACATATGGATTTACAGATTTCATTTACTTCGGCATCGGTAAGTATCGAGTCTATATCGTAGTATGACATGTTATATTACAGCGTCCTTGGAAATGGACACGAACTATTTCCGCATTCTCGTACGCGTATTCCCCAACCAGAAGATTTCGATATAATACTCGGATTGTTGCCATCCAGATAAACGAGACAAGCAAATCATACAGATCGCATATTGTGTAAAAGTGGGAGTCCAATATTTAGTAGGTAGTAGTTGTGGTGGGGGTGGAAGAAGAAGAGAGGGCCCTAAGAAAACGCGCTCCAGGGCTATTCCATATTTTGGATACAGTGGAGTATCTGAGTATTTTGGTACTGGGTGTAACATCAATTGGTTGAAAAGAGCGCGTTGGAACTAACCTAACAGTGCTAACCGCATGGTACCTAGTCCCAACCTAGAGGCTGACCAAGCTCCCCCTCCCCCTCCATTGTACAGTTGATAGCTCGGTCGTAACTGCCTTTGTAATAGTAGTTGACATCATTCGTAATTGCGATATCGTAACATACATGTCATAAAGGGCTGAGGCTATTTCCTTCAGTGCGGGAGTAACCGAGATATCCATTTATTTAGTATTCAGAACTCAGAATTCAGTATTTTGACTTTTGTAGCTTCGGTTAACAACTTTCCAATTCCTCTTCATCATACATCGCAAAACCAATTCCTACACATTATCAATCAAGATGGCGACAACACTATTTCGAACGGCTCCCGCTGCGCGAGCAGCTTTACGAGCTAGCTCTGTCAAAGCCGGCGCAACCGCTTTGGTCACCACCACTTCCTTCACCAGAGGCAAAGCTACATTGCCTGACTTGTCTTGTAAGCAGTCTCCCAATCCTACCTATATGCGCCCTAGATCGTTACTTCTAGGCACTACCTAGTTAGTATGAGTTCGCTTAATTGACTCACTGGTTGCGTAGACGACTATGGTGCTCTCGAACCCCACATCTCCGGCAAGATCATGGAGCTACACCACAAGGGCCACCACCAGGCCTACGTTAATGGTCTGAACAGTGCGCTGGAGACCATCGAGGAAGCTAGGGCTAAGGGAGACTATATCCAAGCTGCCGCCGTCGCTCCCCTGCTTAACTTCAATGGTGGCGGACATAAGAATCATACTCTATTCTGGGAAAACCTGGCCCCTAACAGTAAGGGTGGTGGTGGTGAGCCAGAGGGCGCTCTAAAGTCTGCCATCGACAAAGACTTCGGCTCCTTCGGTACTCTCCAGACCCAGATCAACACCGCCCTAGCCGGCATCCAGGGAAGCGGCTGGGCTTGGCTAGTCAAGGACAAGTCTGCCGGCACCTTACAAGTCATCACCAAGCCGAACCAGGATCCCGTCACCGGCAACTTCATCCCGCTGCTAGGCATTGACGCCTGGGAGCATGCTTACTACCTCCAATACCAGAACCGCAAGGCCGAATACTTTAAGGCGATCTGGAATGTCATAAACTGGGGTGCTGTAGCTAAGAGATTGGACTAGGCTTGAAGCCTAACAGCTTCGCTTCTCTGTATACTAGGCGATAACGAAGCAGATCAGAGGATCACAGCCCATGCTGCCTACCAGTTAATACGAGTTAGTTCACATATACCGAATTATTAGCCAATACTTTGCGACTACATCACGAAAGCATACATAATTAGACGAGTCCTCGCTATTTTAGGTACCTAGTATGGGTTCTAATCATGGGAAGTACTACTAACTACCTAATCTACTTAGATACCCATAGTGCATCGGTATTCCTCCAAAGCATCCTTCCGATACGTGTTTAGGATAATGTGACATGTACATGTACGAGTGGAAGGAAATGATCTTATTTCGTGCTGTTACTCTCAGTCTTCTCGCGGTCGGCTACTATCTGCTCAGCTAAGTCTGTGCACACTGTCCGTTCTTGTTAGCATACCTGGTTCATACATCTAGGTATATGTCGGAGAGAGGGGAGGAGGTTGAAGAGGTGTTGGTAAGGGAGTCTTGCTTACACTTCTGTATACTAATGTTACCGAGTAGTTTGATCACCGATATATCTCTGCTGGTCGCCTTGAAGATCCACGCGCGGACCTCCACCGCGGCAAGTGAATCTACGCCTAATTCGGACAAGGTTTGGACCGCGTTGATGGCCTCCTGGGGTAGTTGGAGGAGCGTGTGCAATCTCTCCGTAAACGCGACTAGGATGGTCTGCGCGATGGCGGTCGGTTCCGTCAGCGCTGCTATGCTGTCCTTGAGATTTTTCCGTGTACCCTCGGCCGCCGTACCCGACTCTTCGGTATCTTGGCGACTGTAATGGCTAAATCGCGGATCCTGGTGCCAATGCAGAGGGTTCGGATCAGCGGGGTCGAATCTTCGCAAACCAGTGGTGATATCGATAGGTGCTCCCGGTTTCGATGCTTCTTCAGGACGACCTGTGGCGATGGCCTCGAGGAACATGTGATGGAGATCACGCTCCGAGATGGGCGGATATCCCTCGCGTTCCAGACCGGCGTAGAGTTCTTCTTTCTCCCGCAGAAGGAAGCCGAGACCATAAATAACACCGATATTCAATACCGACGCTGCTTGACCGCGAGATCGTCGCACACCCGCCAGCCCGTTCATGTACATATTGGCAGCGGCATAGTTGGCTTGGCCCGGGTGGCCGCCGATAGCTGCAAATGATGAAGTCATGATGAAAAAGTCCAAATCCGAGTCGCGGAATACGATATCTAGGTTTTTAGACCCTACCGTCTTAGGCCGCAACACTCGCCCCCAAGTGTCCATGTCCATCTGCGCGAACACGCGATCGTCAAGAACCATGGCTCCGTTGACGATCCCGGCAACGGGGGGTATGGATAGATCCAGATCCAGATCTTTCTTAAATGCTTCCACACTGGTAGAATCTGTAACATCGCACTTGCGTATCTTTATTATAACGTCGTGGGCGCGTGTCAACTCCCCGATCCACTCAGGATCCATTTTCGGGTTTCGACTAGCCAGTACGATGAACCGGGCGCCTTGCTCGACGAGTAGATAGCATAGACTTTGGCCAAAATCCTTGGTCGTCCCGATTAGCACGTACGTCATATCTGGGCGGATGAGCTTCTTCTTCGCGATAGGCCTCGTGATACACATCGCATTGCGATCGGCTCTCCAGTCGATCACTCGGAAGGGCGACGGCGACGGCTCGGTGCCCGATAGCAGGTTCGGAAGAGACGTTGCATCAAATCTGACGTGCCTTCGTAGGCTGGTCAGATCCGACTTCAAGGCCTTCGACACGGCTTTTTTCCAACTTGTGTTCTTGCTGAAGTCTTGGTATTTTTCGGGGTCACCGACGAATAATGAGGAGCGAGAATACTGGGTGCAGCTGGCTGGGAGCAAGTCTGAAATTTGTTTCGACAGTTTCGGATGCTTCGACGGTTGCAAATCGAAGATAATCGCCGCTCTAGGCGGGAAGATCGCCTTAATGTCTCTAGCCGATGCATGTGGATGTAAGAATAAGGAGTCACGCTCGCTGTCTTTCCCAATAGGCGTAGTGGAATACGAAATTATAGTGGTCTCCGTCTCCGTTTTGTAGTCTGAGGCGCATTCTACTACACATTGGGTGAGTACAGGATCCGAGTCAATCAGGATAATCGGATATCCTTGGCCTTCACGTGCGATGGTTTCGGCTATTAAGTATCTCATAACAAGAGATATCAAAGATAGACCAAAATTGGCGCCAGGGCTAATGGGATATACCTGTTCGCTTGGTAGCGAGAGGTATGAAGCATTGCTCGTAGATATTGCCACCACTCCTTCGCCAGTGGAACAGTTGACGCCAAAACACAGGTAAGCAGATACACAGTATTCGGCGCAGAGATTCAACGCTTCCACAGAACTATAATCCACATAAATGAGGACCTTATCGTCTGGGTTCTGACCGACTGGGTTTTGGTCGTATGGATAGTCCCAAGAACTGGAATATTCACTTCTGGCGACGTACCGAATCAAGCCATCTGAGTTGTGATACGAGGAAACGTCGATAGGCTCTCGGAGAGAGTTTCTCGGGTTCGGCACCACTCGTCGCAAAGAGTTGAAGCTGTCATTCAGCTGTTGTGAGGGCAGAATCCGGGGAATTAGTCGCCGTCCATCTTTGATGTGGATCTCGCGCTCATCCGTCCACAGCGTGGTGCCCTCGCTTTTCCTAGCTCTCGTTAGACAGATGAAGTTGTCCGCCACGAGATCTTCGGAGCCTTCGATCTCTTCCAGATCAAGCACCTGTAGCACGAGACTAGGAATCTCAGCTGATACGGTGCGCGTGAACCCGAAGGTAGCTGCGTTTTCTGGATTCCCCGACAATGCCTGGAAGGTGAGCCAAAGGATTTTCATGTCTGGCCGCAAGAGATCGCGCATCTGATCCAAAATCTTCTGTGTCATATCTGTCATCAGCGGATCATAAAGGTCTTCTACGACGATCGCAGCGGTGCAGGCATTCAAAACTTCAAGATCGATCTCTTCGAACGTGGCTCGTACGGTGATTTGCCGACAGAGGTGCAAGAGACGTTTCTCCAACTGGTGACCTAGTCCACCAGTAGAGATATCACTACAACCGATGATAAGCAAGTGATCGGTTATAGGATTGCCTGTCACTCCAGATGGTTGTTTGACTAGTATTAGTTCTGGACTGCTCAGCTGCCGGACCATGACAGAGTAACCGGCGAAGTACGACTGGTTGCAGTTCTTGGCAACCTGTATGAAGCCGTACGCGTCGAGGACATCGGGCCACTGGGGCGGTGTTGGCGCTTTAGCTCCATCGTACTGATCCTTAGCATTTCGCAGCAACCGAGATTTCGTTGGGCTCCTAGAAGATTGAACTACTAACAAGAAGCCTCCTGGTCTCATGATCTCGCGTAAGGATTTTAGGGTATTAGGAACATGGTCGTCCTCGAGCTCCGATGCTGACAATAAAACAAGATCGTACAAGTTTTCATGTCCCAGCTGATTTCTTAGGTCTTCAGTGAGATCCAGCGGCGATGAAGTAACTTTATCGCTAGGCCATTCCATCACCGGAATCTTCTGACTTCGATGCCGTAGCGTCCCACTGCCAACGGTAAAGGAAGAGAACGCCGATCCTATGGCAGATAGAACATCGGCAAGAAGCTCAGATTCTGTCCCAGCTAGGCCGAGTATATTCATCTGAGGGTATCGATGAGCAATCTGTCTCGCGATACGACCGACGTGACGGCTAGTACAGGATAGATGATGCGTTTCATCGATCAGAACACGTAGGATGTCAGCCACGAAATCCGGCTGGAAGCTCTCCAGTTCCCGAATCAGGTTCAGACGACCATAGCAATCTGATCCTTGTATAAGACTGTCGATAGTCTCCTTGGTGTCAAAACACCAATAATCAGCACCCACCGTTCCCAGAATTCCAGGAAACCAACTTGCTAGCTTTTCATAGTAAGAACTGAGATCCGGTGAGGCATCCTTGGTGTCGGGGTTGTTTCTGACGAAAAACGTAGCAACCCGCGCGCAGTCCTCTATAAGCATTGGATCGACCGTGGCGCTAGATGAAGCATCTCCTTGTACTATCTCGTCGGTTGGATCGATGTCGAAGACGGTGTTGAGGTACAGCTCGTAGTCGTTTTTAGGCACGGTATGGGCTATCGCAGCAACAGTGAGCCCCTCAATTTGTATCTCCATATCTCCATACTCGTTGTATACGCCCATGTCGACGAAGAACGTGGTTTTGGTATCCGACGTGCTGGGTTGGATATCAGCCATGTGGGTGTCTACGGTTAAGTTGTCCCCCTTGCTTGCTGCGAGGTTAAATCGTATTCGATCGATGCGTACTGGCAGAAACGATGTCCAGAGGGATCTGTCATGTTGTTTGTTAGACGGTAAAGTTTCCTGAAGTTTGGATGATGCATTGTTACTTACCCATCTCTAGGGAACGCATATGTCAAGAATGCGGATTGAAAGCAGCTATCAAGAGTAGCAGGACTGATCTGTAGGGTGGTCGAGTCTTCCGGGTGCCAACGCTTCAGAGTCGCAGAACAGTAATTATAACGGCGTCGGATAGTCTCCAACGCACGGAAAGGCCCAGTGTACGTCAATCCAATTTCTTCCATCATTTTATAGAAGGATTCAGGAGTCGCATGAAATGCCTCGGATTTAGAAGCGCATCTAGGCGGCAACGCACCCAGCGTAGGTTCCCCTAGATAAATCTTTAGACGTCCCATCATGTTTTTTCTCATAACCGTAGTCCCGTCAGCAGGACTTGATGCTAACGTGAAGTCAGCTTCAATAATCGAATCCCCATCGTAACCTCCGTTCGGCGGAAGAACAGTAAGCGTAAACAGGACCTCGGTGCCTATGACATCTCGATCGACATTGATACCGCTTATAATCTGCAAGTCCTGTAGCTCCACCAGCGACGCAGACTTATCCTTTAAGAGACATCGAGCCGCGTCGAGCGCCATGATACAATACGCCGACGCTGGGAGGAGAGCATGGCCTTGGAAACTGTGATGTTCTACCCATGATAGTTTCTCCAGCTTTAGCATGTTTCGCCACCGTAGTTCGTGTTCATTGTCGTCTCTGGTGCGAACACCGAGCAACTCATGGGGAGCCGCGGGCTTAAAATGGAACTGACGGGAGATCCGCGACTCTCGGTAGTGTAACTGAGAGTGATCCCATGGGTAGGTCGGAAGGTCGGTAATGCGAGTTCTTAGGCTAGCTGAGCTAGAAGACTGTTCAATATATTTGCCAAGGTTAACCCCTTGGGGGCCATATTGAGACCATAGAAACCCGAGGAAGCTGGAGAACGCTAAGGTATCATCCTTGGTTCGATCCAAGGGACTTCCGTAATGAAGGTCGTGTCCGAGAGATTTAGCAATCTGGGTAAAAGGTCCCTTAAGAGCTGGATGGGGACCGACTTCTAAAGCACAGTCAAACGGACCGTGTTGCGAAAGCGCATTCACGATGGCATCGTGGAATCGTACAATGTTAACCATGTTGTCTCTCCAGTAGTCGGCGTCTAGCTTTTCGTCTCCGCTCATAGAGCGCCCATGGACGCTAGATATCCAGACCGTCCCGTTGCCTTGCCTATCTAGTTTGATGTCGCTAGCTCGCAGGGCCTTTACATATTCCTTCGCAGGCTTAATCATATGAGGCGAGTGATAAGCTGAGTCGATTACGAGTATTCTTGAGAACTTTCTCTTCTTCGTTAGCTCCTCGTGAGCTTTCTGAATCACATCCAGGTCGCCTGCAAGTGTGACACTGGACTGGGAATTGCTTGCGGCGACATGTAGTCTACCGTTGAACATCGGCGCCTCGCAAAACTCGAATGCCTCCTTCTCCGTGATCCCTATTCCGAGCATGCCACCCTTTCGACCTTCGGGGCTACTAGCAAGACGCGCCAAGTAGCCGCGATAATACGAGATCAAAATCGCATCTCTGGCCGATATTCTTCCTGCTGCATAGGCTGCTGCGATCTCTCCCGATGAATGCCCAACGACGGTGTGGAACCCAATATCAAGGCTCTTTAATAGATCGATCAGTCCTATTTGTAGGGCAGTACATAGAGGTTGAGATACGGCAGCAATATTGACTAGCGACGCACTACCCTTTGCTGTGATCTGCTCTTCCAAAGTCCAGTTCGGGGGCTGAGAAGAATATCTCAGGACTTGGTCAAGGCTACGTATAGTATTGCGATATATCTCGCTGTTGCGAAACAATGAACTTGACATCGTAGCCCATTGAGCACCTTGGCCAGTAAAAATTCCAAGGATCTTTGGCCGCCCGTTTATAGTCTTACTTCGGATGCCTGTATTGATAGGAGATGGTGATTCGTTCAGTATAGCCTCGAAGGCTTCGAGAACTTGAGACCTCGAGTTAGCCGACACAGCGAGACGATAGGGGAGGGCTGTTCGGCGAGAGAATAGAGCCCATGCCAGCTGATCATAGTGGATATCTGTATGTTGCAATAGGTAGTCTCTATAAGACGAAACGACGGCTCGCAATGATAATTGGGAGGCGGCTGATAGGAAAATTGGCAGGTATAACAAGGGCCTGTTAATTCCGTCAAGGTGCTGAGAACCATTCTGCCGATAGATAGCATCGTGAATGTGAGGCTCATAAGACTCAACAATAGCGTGAGCGTTAGCGCCTCCGAATCCAAACGAGTTGATGCTTGCCCTTTTGGGCTGGCCTGCGGGAGGATTCGGCCAAGGAACCAGAGAAGTAGGAATCTCTAGGCGCGTGTAGAATGGCTCCACGTTAGGATTGATGGAGTTGAAGTGTAGATTAGGAGGTATTGATCCGTGCTTCATTGCTTGTATGACCTTAAGCAGCCCGGCCAAGCCAGCAGCACCCTCGGTATGTCCAAGCACTGTCTTACAAGATCCTACCAGTATATCCTTGGTATTCGCCGTCAATGTAGCACCTGTGCTATCGTTAAAAAAGGCTTTGCAAATTGCTTCCGCCTCTCTGGGGTCACCAGCTGGTGTACCGGTACCATGAGCTTCGAAGTACTGGCACTGATCCTCGGGGTTTAAAGAGTCCAATCCCGTCTTCTTATAAGTCTCCTTGATTAGCGAAGACTGGGCCTCGGGGTTGGGCAAGGTTATTCCTTTTGTTCGTCCGTCCGAGTTAACCCCAGTATCGCGGACAATTGCGATAATCTGGTCACCATCTGTCAAAGCCTGGGAAAGGGGTTTTAAGAGCAGTGCCGCAACACCCTCTCCTCGCGCATAGCCGTCGGCGGAGGCGTCCCACATTCGACTCTTTCCTGTTGGGCTTAACATATGTAGGTTGGATTCCACGAGGAATTGCTCTGGTGTCAACATCATGTTTACGCCTGTCACACAGGCCATAGTGCTCTCGCCAGATCGTAAGCTCAAGATAGCTTGGTGGAGAGCCACAAGACTTGAGCTGCAAGCAGTGTCTATCGTCATAGACGGACCTTGAAAGTTGAAGAAATACGAAACCCGGTTCGAGATAATCGAGCGGGCATTGCCGGTGGCGTAATACTGGCTTGTCGAAAGCTCATCGCGCTGAGATAGTACATCGTGGTCTGCAGTCATCACGCCGGAGAAGACCGACACATTCTTTCCATAATATGTGTCTAAAGTATATCCCGCTGACTCCATTGCTTCATAGACGACTTCGAGAACCAAACGTTGCTGGGGGTCGATAGCTTCAGCTTCTTTAGGGGTAATGTTGAACATGCCTGCGTCGAAAACTCGATGGTCTTGTTTCAACCAGTATGCCTTGATAGAATTTGTCGTTCCATGGTATTCACCATCGGGATGATAGAATGCTGCAGCATTAAACCTTTCGGGCGGCACCTCTTGAGAGAGGTCGGGAGCCTCGCAAAGTACTTCCCATAGCTTAGCTAGCGAGGTAGCGCCGCCAGCAAAGCGACAGCTACTCCCGACAACCGCAATAGGTTCCGACGAGGGGCGTTTGTATGCCATAGTAAATATGATTCAGCTCAAGGTTGCTTGTGCTAGGTAAGAAACGCTACACTTTGGTGTTAATAGTGTGCAACAAGCTGAAAAGTGGTGCACAAAGAGATGGTCAGTAACCTGAGATATCAACAGGATATGTTCAAGAAGATATAGGTGTGATGCCATCTATTTTGAGTAGTTGGATAGGATGCCAGGAGAAGGCATATGCGCCGAAAAGGGTCCAACAAGAGGCTAGGTAGGTAGGGAGTTAAGTAAAAAGGGGGTAGAGGTTGTATGTGATGAAAGAGTGGAAGTAAGAACTTAAATAGGGGGGACAAGGAGGAATGCGCGTTGGGGTTGAGGAGAGAGCAAATATCCGACAAGATGATCTGAAAGAGATCGAGATTTAAACGAATTCGGTATGATAATACGAAGGGCTTGAAGATGAGATAAACGACTTCTAGATTATAGGTAGGCAGTACTCACAATACGTAAAAATGAGTGTGTCATCAAACATAGGCACCTATCTGAACTTTTCAATCCGAAGTTTACCTTCTGCAACTTTATGTTCTCAGGTGGAAGGAAGCAGCCCAACTAGATTGACAGGTAACTTCCGAAGTAGTGGACGGGCTTCATTGCCCAGTGTGAAGATTCCTAGTTGTTAAGGAAACGCTCTACTTTGCAGCCGTTGGTTGTGGGTAGCATATGGAAGCCTGTTACCGGGGAGATCTGAAGGGCCGGCACATTCGATTTCTTTAGAGCTGATGTTAATATGCATTCCTCTTTGTACAAACCTCTTCTACGCTCGTCGGTCGAAATCCTTAATCCATATTTGCACTGTAACCAAGTCGAATACGTGTAGACATGTCATATCCAACTACCAACACAGCCTCTTCACTTACCCCTATTCAGCGGTATCCATTCCTTTGGGCTATTAACTAAACACATGACTGAGTTAGATAGGTAAGTGAATACATTTCCCTGACATTGGCTGAAACCGTGTCTACGTGGTGAATAAATTATGATTTATTTTAACATATTTTCTAGTTAGGCTAATTATCCTATTACAATAGTATATTGGTTCATGATAGATTGTAAGTCGAGTCCACTAGAAACTCTGTAACAAAGACTTCTATTATAAGAAGACCACGCTAGAATACTCCCTAGATTTCCCAGGTCTTAGATTCGTGGCCTTGTTCTTTGTGCAAAAGAGATAGGTCAAATGGAAATATCCGAAGCTAAACTTTATCAGTCAGAAATCACTCTACTGTTGGTAGATCAGCATAAATACCATCAAGTTGTATGGTAAATTGCGACTGTACTAAGAGGAAGAACGATTCGATGCTTCCCACTCCCTTCATAGTATATTTACTCCCCATCTTGCCACGTTCTTAATTTTAGGGATTTGCTCTAGGGATTTGCCCCGGGGCTTTGTTCCAGTAGATAGGTAGCTCGATTGTAATTATTCATTCCCATCCGAGTATTCTTTCCGGGGAACAAGGCATCCATGTATACCGTATACCTCATTTTGAAATGACAGTTACACAACGTCTCACAAGCATAGTCTGCTTCCTTGTATGCTTCTGTGACTCTGCTACCCACCTACCTATAAATACCCTCGGTGACTAGGTACCTATTTACCTACCTAGATACGGTGGCTGGTAATTTCTAATTGCCCTTACAGTATTCATTGTAAGTGAAAGGTCGTTCAATATTGTGCATGACATTTATTATGGAACTTAACCTGTGATATCAACGTTTGAACATATTCGTGTGACGAGCTCGAGGTATGCCACGATGACCTTGCTGAGTACATGTGATTCTTGGACTACATAGGCAAATAATGAAAATTTACAATTTATATTACTAGCATTAGCTTAGTCGCTTCCTGTGCCTTCAGCATTGCGCTTTAATTGAGAAATGTACTATTTCTTTAGATATATCAGAATGTTAACCAATATATAATAAATATTTGGTGGGAGTTTTATCAGATAAATATCTTTACCTTTTTTATATTCCATACGCTTATTTCGAAGATACTTCTTTTCATATATGAAATCTTATAGGCTATAAAGTACTGTCTGAATTAATAGTCCATTTCCCAATCTATTAAAGCGCAGTCTAAGCCAGTGCTAACATACGTGAAGGTACTGACATATGAAACTCAAGTACCACAGTTTAGGGAAAGCACATGGACTCATTTTAAATAGAATGAGATAGAACACATAGTCGGAAAGATATTTAATCGCGAGATGTTAGATGCGTACCTCTTAGGTAGGTGGGTAGGTATTCAACTCAAAGTGTAGATAATAGGTAGCTAGCTATATTCGTCCTAAACCCCGTACCTACGCATAGAACTTGTTTCGAGGACTAGGCGATACTCCCAAGTTGCTGTCTTCCATTATTAGGTACTGTTCACCTGACTTAGAGTACTCGCAGCAAATCAGAATCACTCTACCTTCTAAACCCTGTCTGCAGACAATTGCCAGTTAAGGGGATAATTTCAAGTTTCCTAACCTACTTCACCACGTGAAACTGTTAGAAATCTCAGCGATTCCCCACAAGGAAAAAGAAAGTAAACACCTAACCTACACTAGACGAACGGCGTCAAAATAAATGAGACATGTGCTAATGCTACTGTATTGGACTGTGGGTTAATCTATCCCCTGATTACATAATTAGCCTCCACCGTCATCTATAACACGCGTAAGTTACCTAGATAGGTAGTCAAAGGGGTAGTTTAAATTACAGTATGATATTGTAACTAGCATTAGCACATGCTCGCATATGCTTCATTCATTTTAAAAATAGGAACAAAAGGATCGACATTTGTTTGCTACTGCATCGAATTCTCCATCAGCTATTAGCACGGTACCAATCAGGGAGTATGGAGTAGTAAGCTAATACTGTATGTCTCACTTGAAATTTAGCTAAATTGCACTGTCTTCAAGGGAGTTTGTTCACTGAACCAACGAATTACAAACAGTGCGACTGCGGACCGTCCCGAAGACAGTCTAGGCGTCACGAGAATGAATCGTTGGCTGCTGATGGCTTTGATCGACAATAGAATGATACTGTATATAGCTAGCTCCACATGCATTTACAACGCCCTAAGAAGCTTCGCGACTTTTCCTAATGGTCTCTTATAATTGACCTACCTACCTAGTTAACGGATTTCTACTTCATCCTTCCCCAGAGTAAACACAGGACCCGGCGCTACTGCGAAGGTACCTAGGTAGTCAAGCGATGAGAATAAGGAGGCTAGTTCTATTGGAGAAGTAAATTATAGGGGAGGGAATCTTCTCAAACATTCGGAGAACCCCAACTGCGCTTAGCATTTCTAAGACATACCACCGCCGTCTAGATAAAATACATACCTACCTATGTACAGTATGAACATCGCTCCTTGCAAGAGCATGTGTACGGTCTAATTGTCGCCTCTTCACCTTTGTCCATGAACTAACAGACCATCACTGATCGCCGGTGCCGAAAACCTCGAGATGGATACGGTCTGCGCCAACACCAACACCAATCAGGTACTTTTCCGAATCCTTCATGAAAGAGTAGGGTCCGCAGATATAGTATTCGGCCCCGGAGTCGTCAAGAAAAAGGCTAGCTTTGGAGTCAACTTTGGCCAGGTCAGTCCTCCCGGCAAAGTGGTAATCGACCCCCTGGACATCGTCCTGCTGTGGCGAAGTCACGAATAAGACAGTGTTGATATTCTTGTTGAGGTCTTTGGCGCACACGTCGCGGATGTCATCTTTGAAGGCACGAACCTCGGAGCTGTGTGCGCCATGGATCCACGAGATACGCCGACGGGAACCGGCATTCACAGAACTGTTGAGGATTGACATCATAGGTGTAAGACCGACACCGGCCGATATGAGAGCAATCGGTTTGTCTTCGCTTTCTTTCGGGTCCACGAAGAACTCCCCTGCCGGTGCCGACAGCTCGAGTACGTCGCCCTCTTTGTAGTTGTCATGCAGCAGGTTAGATATCAGTCCCGGAACACCGGGCTGCTGCTCTTTCTCTCTCTTTACGCTGATACGATAATAGCCGCTCCGCGGTGCCTCGCTTAAGGAGTATTGCCTCGGTTGCATGTGGCCCATTTGGGGAACGAATACTTGTAGACTGATGTATTGGCCTGGCAGAAAGGACGGGAGAGGCTTTTCGTCTTCGGGGACGAGGTAGAAGCTGGTGATCTCGGATGTCTCTGGCACCTTTCGCTGGATCTTGAAGCGGCGCCAACCCGACCAGTTCTTGTGGGCGGCGTATAGCTGCTGTTCTCGGTTGATGAAGATATCGGCTAATGCGGCGTAAGCAGCAGTCCAGGCCTCGCCGATCGCGGGAGTACATGCGTCGCCCAGAACGGCTGCGACGGCCTCGAGTAGATATTTCCCGACGATGGAGTACTGATTGGGCTGGACGTTGAGGCTCTCGTGCTTGTGTGCGATACGTTCTACGGCAGCCTTCAGCTGGCCGAGATCGTCGACATAGGTGGCGTATGCAAAGACGGCAGCA
The DNA here is from genome assembly GCA_022836615.1 of Annulohypoxylon bovei var. microspora. Lineage (NCBI taxonomy): Eukaryota > Fungi > Ascomycota > Sordariomycetes > Xylariales > Hypoxylaceae > Annulohypoxylon > Annulohypoxylon bovei. The sequence goes on along the minus strand of MU405255.1, from coordinate 153,781 downwards.
GCTAGGGCTCGCGGCTGGGCTCCGCTATCCTGGTTTGACATGCTAAATGTATTCTTCAGCTCGGGGTGAGCGGCGATCATGTTCTTGTAGAACAGTGTCGTGATCGTCGTGCCATGTTCCTTCAGCACCGGCGCGGTCGCCTTGACGATGGCGATATGTTCTGGCGATATGGGCGCGGCGACAGCCATATTAGATATCTCGAGAAAGGGGGTTTGCTATGTATCAAGTATGTAGGTAGGTATCTAGGTAGGTATGTTATGTTACCTTAGGTAAGTAAGTAAGTAGCTGCTGTCTATCCTCTTTGACTGTCTAGGTATGTAGTATTATCGACGAAGAGTAAGCTGATATAAGATTGACCTTTGATTATAATAAGTAGGTATGAAGTTGGGTGAGATAAGATAGCTTCCTCTGCTGTGATAACACTGGGCACTGTCCTTAAGTAGGTATTCTTACCTCTCCCGCATATTTGAATCTATTGAATCTATGTGTCAGACACAAACATCGCTATTCTCCTCAACATTCCATTATTTCATCGTACCATGATCTTATGGAAGATGCCGAGTCAATGCTTGCGGCTCATCTGTGGCGACGAAATAAAGATGTTAAAATCCGCACTTTTTTTTCGACGTGGCCATCCGATTATTATCGTGGATTTTCTATCTCCGCGGTAGTCAATACCTACCTAGGTAGGTAATCAATCCTTTAGGACCCTCTGAGATTTCGCTAATTGAATCAACTTCCCTAAGACTAATACATTGCACCTTCTTTCCTTATTATAAATTTAATTATTTAGTGTCCTTTTTAGCTTTTAGGTGGGATAAATAAACTACCTATATAGGTACCTTCCTACCTAGGGTTCGTAGGTAGATTGAGTTTAATCTTGGCGACCAGACTTGACTGCCCTTTTTTTACTTCAACTTGTCCCCTAGAGGCATTTCGCGCAATATGCATACCTGCCTAGGTACTTTAGGGAGGGAAGTATTCAAATAATTGACTTGGAAGTTTGATCTCCTCGGAGATTCTAATATCTTCGCTATATCTTTCCTGTTTGCTCTCTTCTTGCGGTTTGCGGCCTGGGTCCCGGCATTGCATGGATGATAAATACGGCATAGGAAGGTCCACGTAGTCACTAGCGAGCTATTTTTACGTTACCAAGTGGATGTCTATGTCAATCATGATCACCTCTTAAAAACATCTCGTTAATACTCATCCACCGTATTCGAACGACCCGCTAATCTCTACCGGTCTCGAACGTTACTATTTACGTAATTAAGGCTGACTCTAGACTCCCCTAACTCCCGAAATCATTCATCTCCGGTACCAGGTCATACGATTTAGGCATATGCTGCATTCTCTAGTAAGTCTTCTAAGTATGTGTATCCTCTATAGAGCATATCCCTTTCGACGAGTAGTATAAGTAATAAGAAATTGGCCGAACCATGACTCACAGGATTTCAAATCGACAAATAACCTAGCCACGTGCTGGGAAGAAAATTCCTTATAAGAGCGACTGTCCCCTTCATCTCATCTCATCTCATCTCATCCACATCCTTTGCCAACGAGTACACATTCTATCCCTTCAAGCCATCTTCATGCAATCTAGTAGGCAACTCGGTTTGCTTCGTGAACTCGCGTGGGAGACGATTCTCTCCCTCTTGGTACGAATGGCCAGCTTCTTCTCGCGCTAGGTCGTTCACCCATCTACAGCTCCCCTTAAAGCCGCCGGTGCCGTTGTTCTTGGCTCCAACATCGGCGAATTTATTTGCGAGGTAAAACCAAGATAGGGCGTTGCCAACCGTGCCGACTTCGTCGCTGACGCCAGTCCTCGCTGCGTAGCTCATCCGATCCCATAAGTCTTCGTCAGTGAACAACTCTATAAGATGCTGTGCCACAGCCTTATAGTCGTCGGGCTCGACAAGGAAGCCGTTTTCCTTGTCCTTGACTTGAATCGGTATGCCACCCGCTAGAGTAGCGATCACCGGCCGACCGGCATGTAGTGCTTCGGACACTTTCACCTCGAAACCTTCTCGCGTAGATAGCTGTAGGACGACATGCGCTTTTGCGATAAGGGTATTGAGAAGCTGGTCGTTAGCCTGTAGACGCATGACGCTGATGTCGTGTGCGAATTCCGAATAATGGGTCTCGATCTGGTCCATGATGAGATCATATATCAAATTCCCGTCGGGGTCGTCAATCGAACTGTTGCCCGTACTGCATCAAAGAGTAAGTTTCGGGGATGAAAGCACGGATTTTCTCAAGATAACTTACACTACCAGCTGAGGAATATCCTCTAGTCCTAGATCTTGGGCACGCCTACGGAATTCGCCGTACGAGTCTATAACCGTAGGTATACCTTTCGCAGGGTCAAATCGAGCGACTTGGATAATGTACTTGGCTAGACACGAATGTTAGTCTGGCGAAATGAATACTGCAAATGTGTTACTTACAATCCGGGTACTTCAATGGAGTCCTAAGAATTCAAGTTAATTATTGCGTACTTTTAGCAGATACTGAATAGGTAAACTTACATGTGTTGAGCATGGCACTGCGAGTTGTAATTGGTTCCATAGTAACCACTGTCCCATTCATTTATGGGCTTATTCAAGCCATCAAGCCTTCGTGATATTAGCCAAGGGTTAACGACTAGGTAAATGAATAAGAAAACTTACCAGTCCGTGGTCGCCGGCAAGTACGTAACTAAGTCGCGGGGAACGTTGTTTGGGACAAATTTAGGTATGGGATGGCTGACGAACATATCCGCGTGACGGATGTTGTTCCATAAGAAAGACCATGCTTGATCTTGGGGCGAGCCACTCTGGGCAACTAGGTCACTGCGAATTTGGATATGCGAGCGGTAGATGACAGGCCGATCCGGGGTGACTTTCTTGATAAGTGGTATGAGACCAGGCATCTGAGGGTCATCGATCTAAATATGATTAGGTCAGCCTAGATACGTAGAAAGATTCAAGTTCTGCGTGGGGTCAAAAAGGGGGAGGGGTTATAATTGGGTCAGGGGCTCAGAGAGATCGACCCCCCAATCCAAGTTTCATTTACATACCACAACGACGTTGGCGCCTCCTTCCTCGACTGGACGTAATGGGCCGCCTTTAGAGAGCCAATAACGATTGGCATTCTCGGTGATCCAATCAGTAATCGTCTCTTGGTCCTCCGGCGAGATACGCTCGTCTGGGTGGCTGACACCTTGGAGAATATTGTGCATGTTCTTGGTGATTCGGAAAACCCCCGGACGCGGCTTTGGGACTAAGGTAACATGTTAACACATTATACACGATTATATTGACAACTAGAGAGTCATCAGCCGAAGTTGCGATTTGACATACCGTACCACGTTAAGTCAACGCCTGCGAGACGAGCGAACCGCACTAAGGCATGTCGCATGAGCGCGACTCCGCCCCCTTGTGGAGTTGCACTAAAAAAGGCAATTTTGACCTTCTTCTCCTTCAGCTGATTGGCGTAGTGCATAGTAGAATCCCACGTCGCACTACTGCATGTAGGTTTGTAGTCGCCGAGTGTTGTCAAATGCGCTTTGAATCCGGCATCACTCATAACGGCGCCCCGAAAGCCAACCTGCAGAATAGGGACTAAGGAAGGACCGAAAACCCTGTTGAATCGTGTTACTAAGAAGGATCTGCAGATAAAATATTATAAAGCTTACATGACGCATTTTCGTGCCATCGAGTCGGCCTGTTCATCGACATTCTTGTCATCCCAGAACGACGTCTCGGAGCTATCAACGTCAAAGTCGATCGGAACGATATCAATTTCCAACCAAAGGCGAGAATTGAGGGTAGGGCTCAAGTCCATTAGACCGAGGGGAAGTCCGGCACCAATAAACTTGACGAAGTTTTCGTGCTCATACTTCTGCACTTGGTTGATCACATAGTCTGCGATGACATCTCGGCCCGCTTTCGAGGGGTCATTGAGCTTCAAATGCTCAACCATATAATCAATGAGATACGTCTGATCATGAGTCGCAATGGACAAGACTACCGTATCATTATCGCTTGTTACAGCCGAGATTCCGAGGAATAGTGGCTTTGAAGAATCAAGTTAGCGACTTACTTAGTTTGAATTTATAAGATTTGGATATCAACGTACCGTGAGGGTTCGCGAATAAGGCCCATCTGTTATATGTTAGTATTTTATATAGAGAGGTGAGATATTCCGTCTTAGTATAACCCCCAAATCAATAGGGGCGTGCTAAGAGAGAAGAGGTCTGGTAATGAAGGATGCCGCGATGACGTACTGTGTAAATGAGTTAGTCTCTGTAAGATATGGCATACTATTAAGAAGACATTCTAGAAACAGGGTGATATTGGATTTGCAAGGAATGTTTTCAAACTAACCGTTTAGCAGCGAATTCGCTCAGTCGGCGTTGGTGATGAGTTGAAGAGGTAGAAAACCTCCTTCTCCTTTCCAGGATTGGCGCCATATTTGATTGGGCACAGAACAAAAGTTAATGCTGACACTCTAGTAACTATTGGGTAGACAAAGGGCTTATGAGCATAGAGTACCTAGGTAAGCATAGAGGGAGTTGATCGCATCCTTTTATTACTTAACTCCCCCTCGCCCTCGAACGATACCTTAAGGCTTAGGTCCCTGAATAGGTACGAATCGTCAGGAGAACTCCTGTGGTATGTTGGTGGCTCAGGTAGGCGACGTCCGGGTGGACCGGCGAAGGTGGTTTGAAAGGAAGCGGTGTGAGAGAAGAGAGCTGAGAGGCTCAAGTTGATAGCATAAAATCATCAATACACTATCTACCCGGTAGGTATGTACACCTAGGTTGGTAATTATATATTCATATGCAATGTGGTATGTTAGGTGTATATGTGAATACAAGTAGATACTTAGGTTTTGCATACCTAGGTATATTCAACTCTCAATGCCCAAATACTCGTTTATATGTATCTAGGTATTCGTTGGGCATCTTCAACCCGCGGTGAATCTTAAAGGTGACCGTGATTGCCTAGGAATAATCCTTCCACTTCCGCATTGCAATTGCGCGCTGAAAGGGTTTAGGCATGGGGGCACGGGGGGCAAGGCACCCACGTGTGTACACACGTGTGGCTCTTACCCGTATTGTATCCCACGTATTGGATCAATTCATCGAGGCAGTGCGCGGGGGACCAGAACGCGCGACCTTTTAGTGTCCGCCCTATGTAATTCAATCGCATCACAGTGTCACGGTGACGCATTCGATCCGAGCTGCCGGGGTATCCAGGTACCGTATTTAAGTCGGTACTCGGAAACACGACGGGAGTCTCTGATTCAAGTTCGAACAACAACGAGCACTGAAATACTAAATATTCGAATTAACGAAGTTCAATAATCAAACAGTATCATATAAATAAATATTGCTGAGTAAATAAAACTACCTAGTTGTCAAGTTTAGAATTGAGGCTGAAAGGAGTATTTACATACATAAAACACCTAACCTACGGTAACTTTAATTGTACAGGTGCTACTTTTTGAAAATACAGGTAAATCCACTTTTACCCCATAGCTTGCTTTCTATTGGCTACTGGCTAACTTACTTCCATTTTTAGAACTTTGCGACCGCGAAAGCCTTTCAGCCAATCAAAGCGCGTAAATTGCGTTTCTCAATTGCATCACTTTCAAACACTTTCAGGCCATGGTAAACTTTTATTTAAATTGAAAAAAAAGCTCGTGTACATCGTATCTTAATTGGTGTATATCGCATTTTTATTAAAATGTAAAGGTTTAAATATTGAGTAAAATCTACGCTGTTTAAACTTACTTTGAGTAAGCATGTTGACTTCTAAGGGTATCACGTGTTGTTGCCAAGAAATCCTGTGCGCTTACTTTAAACCCCCAAAACGCATCCAAATAACTGGTGCATCTAGATAAAATTTATATCATTCGATCCGTTGAATTGAGAGCTTTATAGCTATATAATTTATATTATTATAAGTAATATGATTATAAAGCTATTTTGATTTGTTTCAAGTGTTGGTGCTTTAAGCTCAAACCATTAAAAAGTCACGTGGTACCCTTTATGTCACCACGTAACCTGCATAATAACGTTTTTATGAAAGATATACGCAAGTATTTAAGTATTGTGGGGACTTGAAGAGCTTTAAAGGTTTAACCAATGACGTGCTTAATAAAAGTGGATTTACCTGTATTTTCAAAAAGTACGAAGGTCAAGGCCAAAAGTTTCGCACATCAGCCACGGGTCTTTGCCCAGTGCGTAATCAAATAAGGAATAGATAAATACTGTATTAGCTTTAGGCTAAGACCTGGACCTAATAGTGATCTGTGCACTAGATTCTAGTGGGTAACCGCTATATCCCTAGCAGTTTAGCCACTAAAAAAAGACGCGCCACACGGTGCGGATGTATTTTGATTTACACGGGTTGGCCCTTGGGCTGATGTGCGAAACTTTTGGCCTTGACCTTCGTAGCACCTGTACAATTAAAGTTACCGCCTAACCTACATTACATTAGGTATGGTTAAACACCCGGATCCATGGCTCTTATGCAGCTGGCTCGTCTCCCGTCTGATGTTTTTTTCGGCTATTGATTCGTTTAGCCTTACGTAAATTGGCGATTTCTTGGAATTGGCATGATCACAGCGAGATGTCCATCAGTTGATTTTTTTTGCCCCTGTCGAAAGGCGCGCGGCACCGCACGTTCGTAATGGGAAGTCCCCGTCGACCGTGGCGCATTCTTATGGATGTGGTGTGCGAATGAAAGAAGTGTGATTTCATTTTTCATTTCTCACCTGAATTTGAAAACTTGAATAACCCCCAAATCCAACATGGACCGGGGTCTCCTTATTGGCCATACCAATACTCACATTTTATGTATGCACAAAATCAATAACGCCTACATTCTACTAGGTACATGTAAATAGTATGGTAGTACATGGCTGCATAATTAAGGTATGACACGTCGTCAATTCGATTATAGCCAAACTTCTGCAATTTCTTCAGTTAGGTAGTTATTCGTTTTGTTTCCAACTTCACAGGTATCGACAAGCCCTCGGGGAACACCAAAAAAGATCTACGATAACTCAAAGCTCCCATCCAATCAAATCTCCAGCTAGGCGGGGTGACCTGCTAAATCGGGAATCTATCCCCCTTTTTTCCTAGTCATTTGTTCCCGTTCATCGGTATACACGCCGAGGTAGAGCCAGGAATCGTATACAGAAAATCCGGGGAATATGGGGAATATGGGGAAATGTGGGAAGGGCGATCTGGGATGATACCGGCTTGTGGAAACAAATATCCAAGCCATATCCAAGCCATATCCAGGGCTGAGCCAACATGATGGAAGCGCCGCTTTGCCATGTGAAAATTAAATATCGTAGCCGACGGGCCTTTTCATATGTTCGCGGGTGCCCGCTGATGCCGTTGTTACGACGTGACCCCCTCTATATTGCACCTAACTAGCTGACCAGTTTGTCTATTGAGTATAGCTATCGTTGAAGGGTTTCGCTTGCATCAGTTGGGTCTATCATTCTACGAAGATGATGGGTTTACTTTTCACGAGCATGGTGCTCTTTGCAGTCAAGATGGTTGTACAAGCTACCGATTGTCTGAACGTAGCCCAGACCGAAATCCCCTCGTGTGCGCAGTCCTGTTTCCTCGAGAACGCGTCCTCGGTTGGATGTGGTGGATTGGACTTCAATTGTCAATGCCAAAACGAGGCTACTCTTTACGCGGCAATTGAGCCGTGTGTGGCCTCTGGATGCCCAGAGTCCTCCTTTCAGGATGTCATCGACGGTGCTTCTTCTGGTGAGTTTATCTCGGCCGCCCTCGATGTCAGCTTTCTCCTCTCATATGGGCTTCGTGACTAAATTTATACGTCTTGCTAGTCTGCAACTGTGCAACTGCAGTCCCTCGTGCTTTGGCCGTCGGAAGCTCTCTTGGTTCTTTTGTAGGAGCCGCAACAGTCACTGGCTCTGGCACAGTTCCCGCTACCGTTGTTGGTACCGTATCAAGCCTTGTTAGCGGTACCGTTACCGTTGCTAGCAACCCCACGGGTACAAGCACTATAAGTGCATCGGCGACTTCTAGTACCTCTCAGAGTGGTTCTTTGAGCTACCAAGGTGATCTAGGGTCTAGTTTTACCTCGATGGTGGTACTATTGATGCTTTGCACGCTTTTATTTTGATATGGGTCGGTTGGTAGGAGAGTCTCGAGTGGCAGTAATGAGTACATGTTACATTTAGGTCTTGGTCGTTTAGTCTAATGGGGCTTTCTACAAATTCTTTTTCTTTATATTTCCTATCATTTAATCCTCGGCGCCGACTCAGTCATTTGGCTTCGTCTAGTAACTAAGAGATAAATATAATATTACTACTCTATAGATGAGCCTATTGCTTAGATACCATTGCAACTTATAAGACTTGCTAAGACCTCAGATGCAGTAAAACGGCAAATATCGATTAAACCAATATAAAACACAGTAATTTATATAAGTACCTACCTAGGTAAACGCCGGTCCCCCTTAATTAGCCATGGCCCATAGCCCTTTGATAGACATCGCCATCAGGTTTCCCCAATAATAATAATAATAATAGAAATTACGCCTACAAACCATTCCGATACTTCTTCGTTATTTTTCAGTCTTTTCCTCATCACCGGCCCGTTTTCCTTCCTGAGAATCTTCATCCTTACCGTTGTCACCTTTACTCTCCTTCCCCTTCCCCTTCCCTTTCCCCTTCTCGCGATTCTTATTTTCTGCCTGCTCCTTCGCATTCTTTTCCTTTTCCTTCTTCTCCTTCTCCTCGGCGATTTCCTTCTCTTTTTGTACCTTCTCCTTCTCCTTCTCCTCAAGCTCTTCCCATTTCTTTGTGTAGTCCTCTTCGCGCCCGCGCTCGTGGAACTTATCGCTTAATCCACTGAGCCTCGGTTTGGCGTCACCAACTTTCATTCGGCCAATAAGACTTATGAAGATTGCGGCGCCTACAATAGCGGTCAAGACAAATCGGTATGTCCCGTACCACGATGGTACCCAAGCTCGGGCGGTAGCTCGAGCATCGGCGAAGTACAACACAACAAAAGCGGCAAATTGCGAGGTCAGTGCAAAGTCCATCGGCATCAATAGGGTCGGCCAAGCTGCTACGGATGCTAAGACACCGAGTCCGTACCGGAACCGCGTACGTTCGGGGTTGGGTACCTTCTCGGTGTACTCCATGCCCCAATGAACAGCGCCAACGAAGCTGATTATGATGGCACCGTACCCAAGCTGTATGGGCTCGATGACACTTAACAAGTGCCGAGCTGTGTCATGATTGATCAAAATATTATTGACAAAGTTAGATGTGGACGGCCACTCGGTGTTCAAATCCCATGAAAGGTAGACGGTGGATATCGATGTTGCAAGGTAAGGTAGAGTACCGGCAAGGCCTAGGAAGTAAGGTTCTTTTGGAACATCTGAGAGTGCAAATGTCTCTTTGACGGTTTTCTATGATGAACCTGTCAGCAAGAATATTTTATAGTAGACGGAGGGACGATTCAACCGTACAAGATCATCCTTAACGCCATGCCCAATTGGTTTCTCCTCTCCCCGGCCACTAGGTTCATATACATGACGAACGCTTGACCCAGTAGTCACCGCCTTTGGATCTGATCGAAGCTTCTGCTGGCTAAACTTCTTCTCTTCCTCGGGATCTCTCCCGTACTGGGAGCCGCTTTTCGTCTTGGTAGAGTATCTAGCATTCTGCGCTGGTAAGATGTGAGAAATAAGCGCTCTTGGGAATATTAAGTTGGGTGTGATGGCTGTAGTCGCTGCTCGAAGTTGTAAGTATGGTATTGATGAAGTTGGAGCTCTTTGGCGAGTGATTGCTGTGAGTGGTTTTGTTAAGACATATCGTGTGCTTCGTAGCATCCTGGCAAGTCTGGATTCGTGTATCTAGAGAGTTTAGGGAGTGTCTGAATGGAGACGTGGAAGAGAAAGTGAAGTAGATTGTTTTCGATAGCTAGAAATGTTCAATTATGTAGCGTACAAAGACAATAATGAGTTTCCTTTTTCTAATCTTGAGACTTTCATTAAGACAACATGAAGATATATCATTCAATTCAACCACGAGAACTACTAGATACGTTGGTAAATTGGTAAATGGATGCTGTTGCACTAGAACGGAAAGTTGATTGTTTGATTGTAAACAAATAATATTTAAAAAGAACTGATGTAATTAAATCGTCATACCCCTTCTAATTCACCGTGAGACCTTCCAACAGACATAAGGCGTTCCTGGTTGTTCCCGTCTTGATGTCATATGTCATATCAATATTGAATTGTGTGTAATGACGTAATATATGAGGTACATAATATAAGTTTCGAAGTTCTAAATCTGATAGTATCCTGGTCTGTGGCTTGTCCTACTCATTTGCCCCTCTATATGTGGCTGGATACATACCTATTTCTCATGTACATCCCACTATCGTGACAGGGGGGAAATGCTATTGGTCCATTATTTTCAAGCTTGCAGCTCTGTGGTTGAACAGGTCGAGCCACAAAACTCACAGCGTCATCGCTCCTTCACAACAGGCAACCTTGAACGAGGCCCAACTCCCAAAAGACCTAAGAGTTTTTCTTTCTTTTTTCTGTTAGTCGCGGATTCCATACCACAGCTGAACCCAATCCACATTTATTTACTAAGGGTTTCTAACTTTCTTGGTTTTGTACGTTGACCTAGTAATAACTTGCAGTTGCACCTTAGGTAGGTAGATGCCTTGTAATTATACCTAGGTACCTATTCTCCATATTCTATCCCGAGGTCTAATGGATTAGCTTTCTTGCAGCTACACAGCCTCGATCTTACTCCTCCTACCTACCTATCTTCTCTGAAAACCAACCACACACCATCCGCACCTGTCTATCCCTTACATATCGATCGAATTTCTCGCTTGCTCGACTTCCAAACTTTTAACTGTTCTCGAATCATTTGTCGCGGCGCACGTGTTCATCGATACCCCACCATAACGGACTCGCGGTTGCAAGCTTCATAGAACTATTGAATTCCTGAATATCTGAATACCGATAACGCGCAACACCATCGATAGCTAAGACTTTGCGAGACGATTCTAGACCAATGCGCTATATAATAATTCCCAGCTGCCTAACTTAATCGCGTTCTCGCAGATGAGGCGACCTAATACCCCCCATTAATCCACGAGCTTGTCCCGGCCCGGGTTACGGCGCAATACAGTCAGGATGCTGGAAGGCTTGGTTGCTGGCTTGCTCAACCGTTTCCTGGGTATGTACGTCAAGAACTTTGACCCTACCCAGTTGAAGGTCGGTATATGGTCTGGCGATGTGAAGCTCCGTAATCTTGAGCTTCGAAAGGAGGCCCTCGACCAGTTAAAACTCCCTATTAACGTCATGGAGGGACATCTGGGAGAGCTGACTCTAGTTATTCCCTGGTCCAATCTGCGTGGCGCTCCAGTCAAGGTCCTCATCGAGGATGTTTTCCTTCTCGCGTCCCCGAAGGAAGAGGCCGCCTACGATGAGGATGAAGAGGAGCGTAGGCGGCAGCGATTGAAGATGGAGAAACTGGATTCGGCCGAGCTCTTGAAGGAACGTTCCCAAGAAGGCCTTAGCCAAGAAGAACAGAAGAGGAGCCAGAGCTTCACAGAGAGTCTGGTCACCAAGATTGTCGACAATCTGCAGGTCACAGTCAAGAATATCCATGTGAGATATGAAGACTCTATATCTGCGCCCGGCCACCCCTTTGCTCTGGGTCTCACTCTCGCCGAGTTTAGCGCAGTGAGCACGGATGGTGAATGGGCGCCTACCTTTATCCAGAATTCGACTACCACCACCCACAAGTTAGCGACGCTTGGCGCGCTGGCTGTCTACTGGAATACAGACACCACACTGCTCGGCCCGGGCCGTGAAGTGAGTAGTGAGGATCAATCAGTCTCCCATGCCGATATGGTAAAGGATTTCAAGGAGATGATTGGAAAAGGCGACAATACCTCCTCGGCAGACCACCAATTCATCCTGAAACCGGTGAGTGGCCAGGCTAAGATTGAGCTTGACAAGACTGGAGACATACATGTTCCTAAGTTCAAAGCAACCTTGCTATTTGACGAGATAGGTGTGGTCCTCGACGACGACCAGTATCGAGACGGCTTAATGATGGTTGACCTTTTCCATTACTTCATTCGTCATCAAGAATACAAGAAGCTTCAACCTAAGGGGGTGACGCCAAAAGAAGATCCTCGAGCCTGGCTCAAGTTCGCGGGTAACGCGGTGCTCCGTAAGATCCACGAGAGGAACCGCCGGTGGACATGGGAGTATTTCCGCGAGCGTCGCGATGATCGTCGCCGATACATAGAGCTGTTTAAGAAAAAGAAGGCAAATCAACAATTTTCACCACAGGATGTCGATGATCTCGACAAACTCGAATGGAAGCTCGGATACGAGGACTTACGCTTCTGGAGATCTTTAGCTCGCAACCAACTGAGGAAGGAGAACGCCGAAGCCCTCAAGAGAGCACCTTCGAAGAATGAGCCGCAGCAGCAAGGCTGGCTGTCTTGGGCGTGGGGCTCAAAACCAGCTGAACCTACGGACTCGACGGAAGAGAACACCCAGATGACCGAGGAGCAGCGTAAAGAGCTGTACGAGGCGATCGATTGGGATGAGAAGACTGCTCTGGCTGAGTCCGTGGATACACCGCGCGACACCGTCAAAATGCAAATCGATGCGTCTCTCAGCACAGGAAGTTTCACTTTAAGGCAAAGCCCTCACGGCAGCAAGACCGATTTGCTAAGCTTGCATTTTGATGTTTTCAAAGCGAAAGCGGTTAAAAGACCCGATTCCGTGCTTGCTGACATTAGTCTTGGTGGTTTCCGAGTTAATGATGGCACTACTCCGGAAAGCTTGTTCAAGGAGATTGTTCGAGTCAAGGATGCGCCAGAGAATAATAGGAAGAGGCGGCTTTCCATTGCCGAACTTGAGGAAGCCGACCAAGAGACTTTCTTCGACTTGCAAGTCGAGCAAAACCCTCTTGATGGCCGGGGCGATTTCGCGGTCACGGCAAAGCTCAAGCCGTTGGAGATCGTATGGAACCCAAATTTCGTCATCGGTATCGTGGACTTCTTTAAGCCGCCGGAGAGGCATATGGAATCTATATCTGCGCTGATGGAGACTGCCGGGGCTACTGTCGAGGGGTTGAGACAACAGACGCGTGCTGGTCTCGAGTTTGCCCTCGAAGAGCATAAGACTATCAATGCCAAATTAGATCTCCAAGCACCTCTTATCATAATTCCCCAGTCTATAAAGACTGGTAGATCAACGTGTTTGATCCTGGATGCCGGTCATATCAGCGTCAACAGCGAACTAGTTGACAAGGGGACTCTAAAACAGGTTCAGGATAAGCACAACCAAAAGTTTTCCGAGGATGATTTTAAGCGGCTTGAGTCTCTCATGTACGATCGCTTCCTTGTTAAGCTAACATCGACGCAAGTCCTAATTGGACCTTCGATCGAGGAAACAAAATCTCAGCTAGTCGAGAAGGATGATTCTCGCATGCTTCACATCGTGGAGAAGATCAATGTCGATTTCGTAGTAGCTCTGTCGATATTGCCCAAGGCGCCAAATCTAACCAAGGTCAAAGTGTCGGGTCATATGCCAGTCCTTCGAGCTATGGTATCGGACACCAAATATAAGAGCCTCATGAAGCTAATCGACGTCGCGATACCAAAATTCGATGAAGAACCGCAACAAGTTAAAACCACAGGACAGCCTAAAAGACCGCGTTTGCTAAGTTCCGCCTCGAATCGCTCGCCTAAATCGCACAATCGGAAAAGTTCGGCCAACTTATTCCTCACTCAACAGACTGCTGTGATCCTGGATAGCGAGTCAGATGATGACGAGGATGAGTTTGAGGATGCCGCTGACGGAAGTCCAACTCAGAAACTTAAGACTCAGCAGAGAAACTTTGAATTCAAATTCGCTGTTGACAAGTTGCAAGGTTCTCTCTACCGGAGCGACCCTGATGGAGAGCAGTCCGAGTCCCTACTCGTGGAATTGATCGCGGAGAATTTTGACCTTAATTTTTACATTAGGCCGTTTGACATGGCAGCCGAGGTATCACTAGGGTCCGTGACGGTGGACGACTTTGTTGACAATCCTCCCGCGGAATTCAAATCCATTGTATCATCGGGTGACGTCGAAGACCACCAGCAAAAGAGGGAACTGGTTCGTGTCAAGTTTACTAAAGTGAAGAGGGACTCTCCCGAGTTCATGCCAATCTATGAAGGCATAGAAACAAACGTCAATGTCGCCGTCTCCACAATTAACCTTGTCGTGACGAGGAAGACCTTACTCACACTCCTGGACTTCATACTCGCCACCTTCACTAATAACGAAAGCTCAGACTCCCAACAGAGGGTAATCAAAGACACTGGAAATGATGGGGACGAGGTTGAAATAGTGGAGCCAGCGACCAATTCACAGCAGAGCGAGGGCGGTTCTATCCGTGTCAAGGTCGACCTTAAGACTATTCGCATGATTCTTAACAATGACGGCATCCGATTAGCGACGCTTTCATTCAACCATGCCGATGTTGGGGTTTTCTTGCTCGGAAAGACGATGAAGGTAGCAGCTAAACTCGGCGATCTGACACTAGTCGACGACGTTAACATCGGCGCATCAGAAGACTCGAGCTTCCGCCAACTCGTCACCATTCAGGGAGACGAGCTCGCTGATTTCCGTTATGAGACGTACGATCCAAGTAACGAGAAGGCGTATCCAGGATATGATTCCTCAATCTATCTACGTGCTGGGTCTATCAAGGTCAACTTCCTTGAGGAGCCATTCAGAAAGATTATCGAGTTTCTAGTCAAATTTGGCAAGATGCAGGCTATCTACAATGCCGCCCGTCAAGCGGCTGCAAACCAAGCCCAACAATTACAGCAGAGCACTAGCAGATTCAAGTTTGATGTCGTCGTCAACACCCCCATCATCGTGTTCCCTCGTACTCTTTCCCTAGACCGACCAAGGCGAGATTTGGTTACCGTTTACCTAGGAGAGATTTATGCACAGAACAAATTCGCGCCCTTAGACGATTCTGAAGATTCTGAAATTGCCATGAAGCTTTCTGCAGGTATCAGGAATATCAGGCTTACATCTTTGTTCCATTATCCTAATGAACAATCTGAAGAACTTGAAATGATTGACCACGTGGATCTTGGCTTCAATATCACTTACGCCGAACACAAAGAGGGATGGAAGCGCCCGGACATGGAGATCGAAGGCAGCATGACCGACATCAACCTCAGAATCACCCAATATCAACTCAACTTCCTCCTAGCAATCTCTAGTTCGGTCCCAGCTGCTTTCGCGACGGACGCCAATGCTAGAGGGGAAGAAGCCGAACGAGATGTAGACGAGGGTACGCTGCGACGGGCTAAGACAATGTCGTCTACCACCAGCGGGTTGGATGACCAGTTAATCGATCTTTCACCGGAATTAGGTTCGAGAGAACACACCTGGACTAAGCTTGACCTTGTGTTCAATATACACAAAATTGGTCTTGAGTTGATTAATGCCCATGAGAACGAGCCTGTCGGCGACATAGACGCCGCTAGTTTGTCGCGGTTCTCTCTGGACGACAGCAAGCTCAAGACTCGAATGCTTGCCGATAATTCACTAGAGGCAGAGTTTGTGATACAGTCGTTTACCATACACGACAGTCGTGCTCGCGAGGATAGCAAGTTTAGAAGGATCATGACGTCCTCCAATAAAAACGTCCAGCAGTTCATGGCGAGCGTATCTATGACGGGAGGCAAGGAGAGGAATTTAATTGCTGTTGTCGCTATCGACAGTCCCAGAATCATCTTCGCTTTGGATTACCTCTTCGCAATTCAAAAGTTCCTGGTTACCGGCTTGAAAGCTGATGAACCTCAGCCGGCGGGGTTAGAAAGTCCTATAGAAAGTCCCGACATCTCCGATGCTGAGTCGATGAATGTGCAGTGGACTGGCAAATCCCCTCAAAGGAGCATACAGGGGCCTCGGTCGGAGGATGTGACCAAGAAAAACGAGGATCCCAAGATGAGCATTGCCTTCCGCGTTAATATCGTCGATTCGCAGGTCATACTGATCGCCAATCCCCTCAGCTCTAGCTCGGAGGCGATTGTCTTAGGGACGAAGCAAGTATTGCTATCGCAACAGCACTCCTTGACTTTCCAAGTATCGCAGGTGGGGATGTTCCTCTGTCGCATGGACAAATTTGACGAGACTCGGCTTCGTATTCTCGACGATTTCTCTGTCCAGGTGTCGATGGACAGCTCGCAACCAAGCCTAACAAACATCCATGTCGACATCGACCCGTTAATTCTTCGGCTTTCACTTCGAGATATCCTTCTCGTCCTTCAAATCGTCGGCAAGGCATCCGAGCTCTCCGAGAATAACGGTACCCAACCTAAGGCTAGTGCATCTGACAAAAAGGCCAAACAACTTCGCCAATCTGGTCTTAAGGAACGAACGGCGAGTGGTCGAGGACAGTCTACGATCGCTGCTAGTAGGAGTAAAACTGCTAAAGCTCCTGGCACAATAATTACTCAAAAGTCTGGGAAGGACCAATCCCACCAATCCCATGATATTAATAAAGGTCCCAAGCGCCATGAAGAGCTCACAGCTACAGTTGAAGGAATTCGTATTGTGCTGATCGGCGACGTCCATGAATTACCCATATTGGATTTGAGCATCAATAATTTTACCGCCTCGGCAGCAGATTGGTCTAGTACTCTCAAGGCTGAGACTGCGATTGATATGTATGTCAATGTGTACAATTTTGCGAAATCTGCTTGGGAGCCACTGTTAGAGCCTTGGCAGGTCGGTCTTGGTGTTGCGAGGGGACAGGAGAGTGGACTCTTTTCGGTAGATGTCTCATCGAAGAAGACGTTTGATGTTACGATAACGACCGCAACAATCGCCTTAGCGTCCAAGTCCTTCGACTTCCTGACCAAAGATGAAGACGTCTTAGGTAAGCCTCGTGGTGTAGAGGCTCCTTACAAGATCCGTAATTATACCGGCTTCGACATCCTAGTTCAGGCTAGAAGCCAGAGCAATGACGAGAACATCTCCCTCAAGCTACAAGACGGCGAGGAAGGTCCGTGGAGCTTTGAGCACTGGGAAAAGATGAGAGAAAATATTATGTCGGAGAGTAATGCGATGAGTAGCGTTGCTGTTCAAATTGAAGGTAGTGGCTTCGACACAATCAAGAACATTCGCCTGAACCGCGAGGGCGAGTTCTTGTATAGCTTACGACCGAAAACCGACAACACTCTCCACCGATTACTAGTCGAAGTGAAACTAGGCTCGGACAACGTCAAATATGTAATCCTTCGGTCACCCCTTGAAGTCGAAAACGAGACGCAGATACCGGTAGAATTAGGCGTGTTCGACGTCCAAGACGGCCACCTTCTTAAGATCGAGAAGATCGCTCCAGGCGAGAGTCGACCAGCTCCAGTAGCTGCCGCCTATGTCAAATCATTACTAATACGACCAGACTCCGGCTTTGGGTACGCATGGTCGTCCGAACATCTCTGGTGGAAAGATCTACTCAAGCGTCCCACACGTACGCTCGTTTGCAAGGGAGAAAACAATGACCTGTTTTACTTCCAGCTCAATGCGAGTTTCGATCGGGGCCACTTCTTGACTGGGTAAGTCCTCGGCAGATGCCAGTTATTTTACATTTCTAACTTTTACAGGAAATACCCATATATGAAACTGAAGCTCTCGCCTCCCATTGTTCTGGAGAATCTCCTTCCATATGACTTCAAATACCGCATTTACGATAAAAACACTAAGCGAGACTGGACCAATTTCCTGCGAAAGGGTGGTGTAAGCCCTGTACACGTCGTGGAGCTGTCACACCTTCTCTTATTGAGTGTCGACATGCAAGATACCGTATTCAAATCAAGCGAATTTGCCATCGTCAACCCCGGTTCTCAAGAGGACTTCCGAAAGGAGCATAAATTAATATGCAAGGATGTCGAGGACCTCCCTCTAAATCTCAGGCTTCATTATTTTAAAATCCCAGATGGCGGCGGCGCTTTCAAGGTCACCGTCTATAGCCCATACGTAGTGTTGAACAAGACCGGCTTAGAGGTTAATATCCGTGGCAAACAGTTCTTACAGCAGCCAAAAAGAGCCGCGGGTCAATCAGCTGTAGCTGACACCTCAGATCAGGAGCGGCCGAAAGCATTACCCTTCATGTTTTCGTTTTCCAACGATGATCAGCGAAATCGGGCTCTTCTCACAATAGGCGAATCAGAATGGAGCAAACCACAAAGTTTTGACGCCATCGGAAGCACGGCCGAAATTGTCTTGCCGTCTTCTAGGAAGGATTCCGAGATTCACGTCGGTATAACAGTTGAGCCCGGCGAGGGCAAGTACAAGTTGACCAAGGTTGTCAGTCTAGCACCACGTTTCGTGGTGAATAACAAGATCGGAGAGGAGCTCGTTGTCAGGGAGCCCACTTCGTCCAAAACTATGACTTTGAAATCGGGAGCTCTGCAGCCTCTCCACTGGCTCCAGCGATCAGCAACAAAGCAAATAGCTTTAAGGTTTCCAGGAATCGATGACCAGTGGACATCACCTATTAACATATCGGATCTGGGGACTATACATATCAAGATTGCAAAGGCAGGCCAGCGACAGCGGCTCATTAGGGTTGAAGTCCTCATGGAGGATGCGACAATCTTCCTCCATCTCAGCATGGAGACAAAGAATTGGCCGTTCTCCATGCGAAACGAAAGTGACACGGAGTTCACCTTTTACCAAGCAAACCCGAACGTAGATGAGGACGGCGTGGAAGATCGCTCTGGGTGGAGGCCGGTTAGATATCGCCTACCACCGCGCAGCATCATGCCCTATGCTTGGGACTTCCCCGCCGCCAAGTTCAAAGAAGTAGTCATCAGTGCCGGCAAAGAGCGCCATGTAAAGCTCGCAGAGATTGGCAACCAAGTCCCGATGAAATTCCTCAGCAGTTCCGGCGTACAGAAAATCATCGACATCAACGTCGCCGCCGATGGCCCAACTCAGACGCTCATATTATCTAACTTCAAGCCAAGCAAGAGCTTATACCGTCAGAGGACACAGACCGGTTCAAGCACCAGCAGTGCTGGCGGCTTTGAAGTAAAGAGCCAAGATACCGATACAACATTCCAGGCACAGTTGCGACTTTCTGGCATCGGCATCTCGCTCATCAATCAGCAGCTCAAGGAGCTAGCGTACATCACATTCAGAGACATCAACCTCCGCTATAGCGAATCGGCCTTATACCAGACGATCAGCACCTCAATCAAATGGATCCAGGTTGATAACCAGCTTTACGGCGGACTCTTCCCCATGATACTTTATCCTAGCGTAGTCCCCAAGCAAGCACGGGAGACCGAGCTGCACCCTTCGTTGCATATTATGGTCACGAGAGTCAAGGACGACTCGTACGGTGTGCTTTATGTCAAATACGCTACCGTCTTACTCCAGCAGATGACTGTCGACCTCGACGAGGACTTCATTTATGCCGTGCTTGATTTCTCAAAGATCCCTGGCGCATCATGGTCCGAGGCTAACGAAGGTAAACTCTGCGACGAAGGCCTGGATATTCCAGAGCCAAAGCAAGAACAGTCGGGCCAGGATATTTACTTTGAACTCCTCAACATACAGCCAATGCAATTAGATCTATCCTTCATGCGCACCGAGCGCGTCAATGTCGAGGATAAGACGTCTTCCCGCAATCCTATAATGTTCTTCGTCAACGTGATGACCATGGCTATCGGAAATGTCAACGATGCCCCGATTCGTCTGAATGCTTTGCTGCTGGAGAACGCTCGAGTCTCCATTCCCGTCCTAACACAGAACATCTCGAATCACTACAGCCAAGAAGTTCTTTACCAGGTCCACAAGATTATCGGCAGTGCCGACTTCCTCGGCAATCCGGTCGGCTTATTCAACAGCATCAGCAGCGGTATAACCGACGTCTTCTACGAGCCATACCAGGGTCTCATCATGTCCGACAAGCCCGAAGATCTTGGACTCGGCATCGCGAAGGGGGCTGCTAGCTTTGTTAAAAAGTCTGTGTACGGATTCTCCGACTCCTTTTCCAAGGTCACAGGCAGCTTTGGCAAGGGCTTGGCAGCTGCGACTCTAGATAAGCAATTTCAAGATCGCCGGCGCATAACGCGAGCCCGAAATCGACCCAAGCATGCCTTATTTGGTGTTACGGCAGGTGCAAACTCTTTCTTCACATCGGTCGCATCTGGTCTTGGTGGCGTCGCTCGGAAACCGCTCGAAGGCGCAGAACAGGAGGGCGCCGTCGGGTTCTTCAAAGGCGTTGGGAAAGGCTTCATTGGCCTGGCGACCAAGCCAGCCGTTGGCGTATTTGATCTCGCGTCCAATGTGTCCGAGGGCATTCGCAACACCACGACTGTCTTTGATGGATCTGAACTAGATCGCGTCCGCTTGACGCGGTTTGTGCCTTCGGATGGTATCGTACGCCCTTACAACCAACGAGAGGCTCTAGGGCAGTCCTGGCTGAAGCAAGTGGACAACGGCAAGTATTTCAACGAGAACTACATCGCACATCTGGAGCTACCCAGGGAAGACATGGTTGTGATGGTTACGTTCAGTCGGATCCTTCTTATTAGGAGTAGGAGACTAACTACCGAATGGGACATCCCGCTCAAAGACGTGCAGACAATCGCGAAAGAACGCACGGGCCTGAGCATTGTCTTACGTGGCGGCACCAATGGGCCGTTTATCCCCGTCGGCGAAGAGAGTCAACGCGCCTTCTTATACCGAATGGTAGCTATCGCCGTCGAAGAGTTTAATCGCAGGTTCAGAGGTCTGGAGTAATTGTCACCCTGCCGAGTGGCGAGGGCAAGAATGGTCAAGGATTGGGTTCATTGGTCCGGCGGGAAAAGGTAACGAACAGATCAACGCCTGCTTTCAATTCTAACGTCAAGGATGCGGTCCTGGCGCATGGTGCTTTCATGTGTCTTTTATGAATACGACTCATTATGATTTTGTTATGAAAATAATGAAAATACTGCTTGAGTAAACTAGTAGGCTTGACTGATCCTCCAGTATCCTAATTCATATGGATGTGCCCTGTAAAGTCCCTAGGTATTGTACTATCTAGGTACCTATCTACCTAAGATATTTAGGGGGTAAGCGCCTACCTGTAGGTACCTACCACACCAAACGAATTTAAAAGGAAAAGTTCCCTCAAAAGGAAGAACCGCTCCAGCAATTCCATCAGTCCTTCAGTTCCAGCGCATGTTAACCTGTAAATTTAAATTCTTAAATTTCTAATGCTTTACGCATTTCTCATAACACCTCACACGTCCTAGATCTGCGATGTGAATTGGATTAGGAGGTCCTCTGTTAACTCGAAAGGGTCCAGTGGCACTGTCGATATCAGTTTATATCGCCTGATAGATTGTTATCCTCGCCAATCTCGGATGAATTAACCTGTCTCTGTCTCATACAGGCGTCATGCTGACCCAGCATCCATGCAGCATGGAGGTATTTATTCCAAATTTTTGGATAGGTGGCCTATCATCCTTCCGCTCGATTTCCCTGAAAGCCTGGAGTATCCGGAACGTGACGAACGCCATCTGCGTCAGAGCGAACTGCTGTCCGACGCAAATGCGCGGTCCCGCGTTAAACGGGACATACTCGTAACTGCGAAAGTATTAGGATCGTGTAGGTGAGTTTGATGATTAAATCTCATCTGCAAACGTACGTAGTTCTAAGCGTCTCCCAGCGCTCCGGGCGAAATTCATCAGCGTCAATACCATAGATATCCCGACGTCTATGTATTGCCCAGGGGAAATATCGGATTAGTGTGCCCTTCGTGACGAGGACGGGAGACTTGCCGTCGGATCCGCCGCCTCTCGGGATAATTGTGTCGCGGACAGCCTCACGCGCATTGGTAGCCACAGGGGGGTTTAACCTAAGGGCCTCCTTGATAGCCCAGTTCAAGTACTTCATATTGCGCAGGCTTTCCCACGCTGGTAGCTGATTCGTATCACGCAAATCCAGATCTTCCACCTCACGTCGAATAGCTGCTACTACGTCTGGTCGCCGTGAGAGCTCGAAGAATAGATAGGATAATACACTGGTAGTAGTATCTCGACCGGCCGTAAAGATGCTCACGAGATGATCACGAATAACTACGTCCGGTTCGCCTGTCTGGAGTAGTTCGTTGAGAAACACATACCGCTTACCATCCTGTCCATCCTTGCCCTTTTTCTCATCCTGTTCCCCCTTTACCTCCGCGATATACTTCTCCACGTACGCATTCATAAACGTAGTGCATTCATCCAATTCGCGGTCCGGGAGGAGTAACGTTAACCAACCTAGCCTCGCCCGATTGGCGATTTTTTGCATGGACACGTCGAAACAACGACCGAATCGGAGGCCGTCCTCGGGCGCGCTGCCTAGCAAGTCCGTCGAGCTTCCAAACATGAAGTCCGAGATCGTGTCGGTCGTTAACATGGAAAAAATAGCCTGTAAATCGAAAGGCTGGCCGTCACGCGGGATGTGGGTGATTAGTCTCGCGATGTGGCGATCGAGACACCGTAGGTCGGCGACTTGGTCACGTACGAAGGCAGGTCGCAGAGTTGCCCTCGCGTGCCTCCAGGCGTCGCCGTTGGTGGTGAAAATGGAGTGGTGGCCGAGGACAGGGAGGAAAGCACGGATTCGCATCCGCGGGATATCCCAATCGTCGAACTGGGCGGAGAGCACGGCGCGGACGTTTTCGGGCTCATCTGTCGCGATAATGACTCCCGGGTTCGGAAACATTCGGTGCTTGAACGTGTGCCCGAGCGTTCCGAAGAGTCGAGTCCATCCCACGAGCAACGTGTTCGCCTTGATCTGCCGTGCTGTGTCCAGGAGGAATCGCACTCCGAGAAGATCATTCGGGAACGACGGAACAGGCTCGCACCCGGATCGCACCATCTCTACATAGTATTGATGCTCTCCGCGAAACGACGTACGCGTGTAGGCACCAGCTAACACTAGCAGCATCCCGAAGGCATTCTGTGACGCCAACAGAGGCCCGGGTCGTAAGTAGAGAATGTCGGCGACAAAGACTGCCCCTAGGAGAGCTGTGATAGCGGTCGCGATGACATAACGTCGTTTAGCCTTCCTCGGAAGCGAATCTATTTTACGCGTCTCTTTCACGGACGCCATAGTTCATATTATCTCGGGTTTCTTCTTGGCTCACTAAGAAAACTCCAAAGCTAGGTGATGGAGACTCGATGAATCTGGCTGTTTCTTTACGAATCTTTTCGTAAGAGGAGAAACGAAGAACTAAACAGGTCGTCTAAACCCTCGAGCTCTTTAAAGGTTGAGAATGGTTACTTCTCTCGATATACATAGCGGCGTTGTGGGGAAGCGGCGCTGTGGGGGAGTGGTGCTGTATCCGGAAAGATAAACGTTGCATGCACTACCTAGCAGTAGCTGTTGCGATCCAATGCGACAATGACGTATCGCTATTCGTCGAATGTGGTACTAAATAGGGTAACATAATGCGCTTCTCCTTCTCCCTCGTTTAACCAATTATATTAACAATATTATAAACCACTCCATCACATGTAAACGCGCACCCCCCTTTTGACATGTGCTTTGAACCAATCTATACACCTCCTTACCTAGGTAGGCAATTGGGAATGGCCAATTATATTAAACATGACAGCTGCATCATAGCCGCAAGGCCATCGTCGCTATATAGGTACTGTTAAACCTTCAATCTATTTTCTGTGGTGTTCTATGAATATACCTAGGTATTTACTTAGCATGAGCTTCAATGTACTATTACCATCATGTTACCCATGATTCTAAAAAGGACAAGAAACTATTCTCTCAACACGCTCAGTAGCTACACCTCAGATCATAGATCGTAACAGTGATCCTATATTGTGAATTCATCGGACTATTATATGCTTAACCTCACAAATATATAACCCATTTCTACGATTTCGATCCGGTAGTTCAAATTGTTCTAGCGAATAAGATGAGAGTATATACGACGTTTAGAACATGAACTATTGATAGATAGTAATGATATAAATCATAGAGAGTATCCAGGTATATATGAGAAAATGACAACCACCTTGAGAGTTTATCTCATATATATGTAGACGAAGGGAAAACCTGTGCTTCTCACAGCCCTCTCTCAGATCCCACATGTCTTTAGTTAGGTATACTTCCGCTATAAGCTCGAATTCATGACGTCCAAATCTTTGCATGTGTCGTTGAACTGATCACTAAACTATATCCCGGTCTATGTATGACAGTGATTCAGTGTTTAAAGCGTAAAGATGATAGGTTTCTAGAAGATCCAAAAAGACATTTTTAGCAATTGGAAGCTGTTGGCAAGTCTGAGTACCTAGGAAGTGAAAAATACCTAACAAGTCGAACATACTGATTGGATTAGAATAACTGTAAATACGATTAAGCAATGTCGTAATTGAAGGAACTACTCCGTTTTGCAGTAACGGTAAAAACAATATCAATAATTAAATTGCTTTAAAGACATTCAACGTCTTCACACATACGGGGCCCCACAGACACCCCTGGCAATGTGTTGGGCTGATGACGTCAATGAAGGTAAAAAAAAAGGTATGGCGACAATACGTTCCAAGTTAGGACCACATGTCTCAATGCGGCCAAGGAACGTTGACACATCCATGGATATAGGGACAAGGACAAGCGGGGTCAAGTGCTATTCTGATTGAAGAATACCTAGAAATTCCTAGTCTTCTTGCTTGTCACGAGCCTGACGTATTATGTTATATACTATACCTCAAGCCCACCGAGCCGACTCAGCGAATATGGTGGGCATCGAATCGGGAGATGCTCATCAATGTCGTACCCTATGGCGCCGGGATGGATGCAACTTGGCAGCTCGGCCGGGCCCGCTATGACGAAATAAACCACAAAGTCTGCCCTGTAGTATGGGGAATTATGAAGACGTGTTGAAAAACACTTCCCCATGAAAAAAATATATTCAATCACAGAATTCTAGATTCCCGAGATGGTAGGCATATCCGTTTATTTCTTCATCCCGTGCTGTTCCGGTGTAAACTTCAAAGAAACGGTTTGGTTACACTGGAGACCAATAATTTAAAATGTGACGGGGGAGGGGGATCGAACCAACCGTCAGTCCGGCACATGATATACGTCAAGGCGGTGGTGTGCCACAAGATCTGATCCCAGGACAGCCTCAACCCGGGTGCTAACAAGTTAGCCGTCGATCAGTTGACCTTGGAATCCCGCATCCATGACTTATCATGGTATATTACTGGAATCATTAGACTCTAATTGAATAGATGTCGGTCATATTTCTTGCGACACTTGACGAAACATCCCGCCAAATCCCACCGTGAACTCCCTACCCAGGTATTTTATCTTTACGGAGTGTGTTTTTTTAGCATTTGCATTTACAAGTGAACAGGGGGGGCATATGCTTGTCAAGTTCTCCGTCAAGACCAGATTGGTAACCCGAGGTTTACTAGGTAGACCAGCAAGGCTTTGCCGCTTCACTTATTACACGAGAACACATGGAATACGGAGTGCCTACATATTACATACACAGGTATGTACACATCGCCCTCCATGCGCTGTACATACTGTACATACGTGGTTGCCTATTGGGAGGCTTGTAATCTAGATTAGTGCCCGTCTGATACAGTACCTGCCTAGGGAGATGGTTGTAGATACGGCCGTCGAGAAAGGTGATGCTCCTGTGTTTCGCGGGCGGGCATGTGCAAAGATCGCCGCTAATGTGGGATGATGAGCCCGATCAGCCCTGACGAACTACCCCTCCAATTGTAACCTTGTCAGTCTGGATGGATACGTTAAATTTTGACATCTTCGCAGCTTCGGTGTCCAGGTCCAGGTTCACCACTCAGAAGCAGCAGCTCGCAATTAGGGCGAGCAGGGGGCGAGCTCGGAGGTTTTAGGAACCGATATTTGTTATGCCTCTCGGGCTACCTCTCGGGCAACCTCTAAGTACATACTTAGGTCCTACCTAGGTATGTAGGGATCGGATTATGTAGAGTCAAACTCCCAGACCTTAGCTACCTAGTCTAGCTTGTTCGTGATGCGGAACGAGGGGCAATATCAAGCTGATCTTATTTGGCAGGAGGACAACGATAAGCGAAGGGCACACCCCTAAAGCCAATAGCATCGATTAACGGAAGCGGAGTGAGATGGCCTTGAACATATTGATGTACGTATATCGTATCTGCTTACTTTGACCCCGTTGACCCCGGTACTTACCCCGGAGAAGATCAGTAGATGGTCGGGGTCGCACTGGCAGCCTGACTTGCCTGGCAGCTCGAGAGCGAGCCACCTGTAGGCCCTAGCGCGCGGGCGTACACTTACTGCTGAACATGTTAATATATCTAGTCCGTGTATGTGTGACACTCGACACGCGTTGCTGCTTTCTGTAACCCAATTCTGATCGATATCACTCAGCTGCTAGGCATGTAAGAGAGTCGGTCAAGATAATAAACATCTCTCATTACACGTCGCCATGTCTGTATCTACAAGGATGTACAACAAGCACTTGGACGAATAAGGAGGAAAGGGCCTAGGCCGAAAAAGCTTCGGGGGATCTGTCAAATGCAACCCACACATAATACGTAGGGACTCGGGCGAGGCTTAAAATGTAATATCTACATACATACCTAGGTGACCTGGTAGATACGTCCCTAGCTCCTAGCTACCACGAAGCTGAAGCTCACTGGTTCATCGGAGTTCATAAACGGTAAAGGTTAAGTAAATACCGATCGCTGATGATTAGCTCGTCGATGGCTGATTGATTTACAGCTCGGCCAGAAAGAACCGTCTCGGCCGGTCCAGACGCGACCGGCTGCTTACGGTCTGCTTGCTGGCTTCCCCAATAAGGACAGACGGTTTGAATTGCGGCCGCGACTTTGTGTATACCACCTAGGCTGCTAGGTAGCAAATCTGACAAGCAGACCAACCTGCTTAGCCGGTCGGAGAAGTAAACCCATGTTATAGGCTGATGAATGTGTAAGATAGACCGAGTTGAGGCCGCATGTCATAATCGATTGTGTAGTTTATTCTCCGTTTTCCCTTGTCTTTTCTTCCTCCCTTTTCTAGTTGTCGAATTTGTGGTATCGTACATATTACGGTGTTTTCTCGCCATTCTTATGTGCATACTTAGACGTTACCTTAACGGACTTCGGGATCTGTTATATCATGTATGTATTACCTAGTAGGCAAGTAGGGTATAAAGCTACAAGGATAATCGTAATCCGATAATGAAGTTGCGAAGGCAAATAAAAAGAAGTAGAAAAAGATTGACGATTGAAAATCCTTTAAGTACTAAATTCGTACCAAGGTACCATTAAGATCAGCCATTTCATCATACCTGCGTGAGATGTTTAGAAATAGCTTCAATACCTACCAAGCTTCCAAGGTTTTATTAAGAAGCATGACATAACTTCCTACTTGAAATACCGCCACAGGACATACTAGGTAGTAGTAAGGATTAGCTCAGGTAAAAGCCATCCATCGATAGGTATTAGTCGTTATATCATTCATCTTCCATCAGCCCGGCCAACCTAATTGTCAAAGATTTTTTTGCTTTTTTTTCGATAAAGCGTCGTAGATCCCACATGTCGTCGCAAGGATCAAGTTGAAAAGTCTTAATTCTTAATTTTGCAGTTTTCATCTGCTCTCACCTTCATAAGACCCGAGCAGGGCTCTTACTTAAACTTACCTATATCATTCCATCAATAAATAAATGTATTCCCAACGATCACGTCTAACTATAACCGAAAACAATTTGGCATTAATACATTTAAACAAGATCATCTCCATTTGGAAACCGTCTTACACGGCAATATATTAAACCGTTTTGACAGTGTTGGATTTCCTATTCCGGAAATCCCCGCGTTGATGGTACCGTTTCTCTCTCCTTTTTTTTCAGCCAGCCCCCCAACAATTTGTTAATATTATTATTACTCCTATTACGGCTTACAACATCCTGGACACTTCGTGCTAGTCCGCGCCCCTTCGTGGCTTTTATTTATTATTACCTCTTCCCCCTTCCTCCCGAGTCTATTCTTGTCCCCTTTACCCACCTGTCACCCCAGAGTTACAGGCTAGACATCCCGCTCTAGGAACGGCGGGGGATTTGGAAATACAAGGCAGCCTGGTGCAGCCCTCCTTCAGTTTTGCGATAAACATTGACACTATCACGATTTACACGATTTACACGGAGGATTACATACGTCTTTTTTCCTGCCATTTTTAGAAGAAGATAAATCGTCAATCCCGTTAGCTCTACACGCTCCAGCTATTGTGTATACGTTTGAACGCGCTCCGAGCATCTTTTCTCTCGCGACCTTACGTTTTAGCCGTCATCGCTCATGTCGCGACGTAATTCGTGCGTATCTGACGACAGCAGAAAATCACGAAGTAGACCAGCGTCGCAACATAGTCGCAGGTCGCCACACTCGCAACCGCGTTCGCCACATCCATCCTCTCTCAGTAAATCTTCAGACAAGCTTGCAACCTCGCAGGCGCATAAACCGTCACCTCTCAAGATGGTTACTACAACTACCACGGCGTCACACCCTACCGCCGACGATACTCTGCAATACTATTTGCCTGATACAAACGCGCGAGAAGTAGAGCTTCAGAAACAGGGTTGGCTGGAGCCGATAGTAATAGACGATGACGACCTGATGTTTGGTGGCAAGAGCCTGAGTGCGTGGTACGAGGAGGGGAGGAAGTCGGTTAGCTTCCCTGTTGAAGAGGAGCGGCGAGGTCGCCAAAGGGTACGCTTTATAAAACTATTTATTAACCGTTGTTGTATAAGAACGCAGTGTAGGGCATCGTGCTAACTAGACTAACCTAGGTGCGACAACACAATTCATATTCGCAGCAGCAGCAGCAACAACATCATCATCATCAACAACAGCAACACCACCACCATCAACATCATCAGCATCAGCATCAGCATCAGCATCATCGCCACCACACGAATCCGACTGGTACGTCGGGGGTTCACGAGCAGAGTAAACACTAGATGAACGAAGAACGAAAGTCTGAAGCGCGAGGAGTGCCGAGCAGTCCTTTGTTTCTTTTCCGAGATACCCAACACAGCATTTGTATAACCGCACTGGCGGCTGTAGAATTGTCTTTTTCGCGCGCATCATTCATCACGTCGATTTAACGAACTTCATTTACAAACGAAAGCATTAGATATACCGCATTGGCATCCCATTGGACAACTGGACTTGAACAGCCTCGCAAAGATATAACGGGATTTTCATTAGACCACCACTATTAGACGGACCGCATTGTTTTCCCCTTCCGTTCACGGACCTTCATCCCAGGTTTGGAGAGATCTGCATTGGGTTAGGCGTTTTGATCGTCTTAATTTTATCTGCATTTTCGGGGCCGGGCGGAATTGAGACATGTGTGCCTGAGATTTCTCGGGTGTCTCCGGGGCTGGAATACGCGAGCATAATCGCTTGGTTAGGCAACCCATCTCTGTGTTTATTATATCGGGGGGACTTTTCCGATAACGTCGGACTGGATATAGAACGAGCTGGGAAGAAGCAGCCTCACAAATGGCGGGGAAACGTGCCTCTCCCCTGAATAACAATCACATTCAAATCATTGTATTGTCCTGTGCTTTGTTTGCTGCGTGGTACTACCTGTCTAACAAAAACAGGGGTTGGCCACCCCTGAATGTAATCAACAACCAGCTACATGATCGGAAAGGTGCCTATACTTCCTATTTGAGACAAATCCATGCTGATTACCATAGGGTCGAATTTAAATCTAAGCGAGTCTATATGCTCAATCCAAACTCCATCAGCTAGCTAGCTAGAGAAACAGTACAGCAGTTATCGATGGATATCCTTGGCTTTTTCATGCCTACCCCTATGTGGGTACTGAAATATGACTTCGGAGTAAGCAGCCACATTAGCAGCATATAACGATATTATGAGAGAAAGGCTTCTAGTATTAAGAGACTGATCTAGTATTGGTGGAATTGGGTATCGATCGCAGTGTTTCGGCCGTGGTCCGCATTTGCGGCATTCCGGATCTGACTGGCTTGCTGTCAGCGGCGCACCGGAGCGGGACATGGGGTAGATATGGTCGTATACTCTTAGCCAATCACGAGACGAGCCAGCCCGGGTGTCGTTAGACATTGCGAAATAATGTCTATGAAGAATTGAGATCTAGGACTCTAACCTCGATGATAAATAGCCCATCTCCCGCCTCCCAGCTCAAACTCTTGAATACAACATAGAGGCTACCGACCATCTCAGGACCCGACTATACAATATCGAATATTATACTTCCCATTTGAAACTTTTTTTTCAGTGACGAGATGACTTCCCAGCAAGAGAAGTGAGTATTTCAATGAGCCCGAAGTCAAAGCCTAAGAGATTATCATTAACCTCCATTTAGAGGACACGCCACCATCGAGACTTTACGAGAAATCGCGAAAGCACATGGATTTCTCCTAAGGCCGCAAGATGAGTTGGAGTATCTCAGCATTGTTCAAGACGCGCAGAAATCTATAGACTTTGTCGACCGTATGCCAGACTATGTTGACCCACGACTTACGCTAGATATTGGGACACCCGTCGAAGCCTCTCGAACGTATACTCTACCGCTTGCTTCCGAGAACCCTTTGAATGCTTGGAGTCATCGGGTATTAGCTTACCCTTCCCCTTAAATTCCGATCATTTAGTCCAAGATGATCTAACGGATAACCTTGGTCCAGACGTATATCAAAGCCCCAGATCCCATAAACGGCACAGGCTTGCTAGCGGGTAAGACGGTCGCTATTAAGGATAATACGTCGATTGCAGGCGTGCCAAGTACGGGCGGTACTCAGCCGTTTCACCTGTGCAAAGATAAGCCCGCTCCCATCCCAACCCTCGATGCCCCTATCGTATCACGTATTCTCGAGGCCGGCGCGATCATCACAGGCACCTCGACCTGCGAGAACTACTGCATGTCGGCCATGTCTTGCACCAGTGCCACTGGACCCGTCGACAATCCTTGGCTGAAGGGATACTCTGCGGGCGGGAGTAGTAGTGGATCGGCAGTACTCATCGCCATCAACGTAGTCAAGAAGTGGCGCGAGTCCAGAGGTCTTCCCGCCCAGGATTTAGGCGAAGGGGTAGACTTCGCGTCTGGGGGTGATCAAGGTGGTAGCATCCGAATTGTCCGTACTTCCCCTTTCCGCTCCTGAGCTAACTTCTATCCTAACGAATACATCGCCTGCTAACGCAACAACAGCCCGCTGCGTACTGCGGTATATATGGCCTCAAGCCAACACACGGACTAGTCCCTTACACGGGCATCGGGTCACTCTTCCCCGTACTCGACCATTGCGGACCGATGGCCGCCTCCGTCCGCGATACCGCGCTCCTCCTCGCGGTGCTCGCCGGCTACGACGGCTTCGACCCCCGCATGACGCCCGAGACCCCCCTCCGACCTGCCGTACAGCAATACCACGCCGTCCTCGACGAGCAGATCGCCACGCGTACCGCGGCCGGTACCTGGACCCCCCGAGCAGCGGCCCGTAACATCCGCGTCGGCGTTCTCAAGGAAGCTTTCGAAATCACCGGCATGAACCCCGAGGTCGCCTCCATCATCCAAAGAGCCGCATCGCGCTTCACCACCCTCGGCGCCTCCGTCGCCTCCGTCTCCATCCCGCTGCACCTCGCGGCGCCGCACATCTTCACGGCCGCAACGCGCGCCTACATGGCCGACACGCTGCTCTCGCGCCAGGGCTCGTCCACCGCGTCCTCGCTGCCGTTCCCGTTCCCTAGCGCCGCGCCGCCCGCCCCCGACCAGCGCTGGTACGAGACGATGACGGCGGCGAACCCGCTCGTCGTCGGCCTGCTGCTGAGCAGCGCGGTGCTGCGCGACCGCTCGCGGTACCCGGAGAGCGTGCGCGAGAAGGCCGTGCGCCACGCGCGCGAGCTGCGCGCCGCGTACGACGACGCGCTGCGCCGCTGCGACGTGCTGGTCATGCCCGCGACGCCGACGGTCGGGCCGCCGCACGCGGGCGCGGATGTGGGCGGCGCGGAGAAGGCGGGGTTTCTGCTCGCGAACACGCTTAATACTATGCCGTTTAATATTACGGGGCATCCGGGCTTGGTTATACCTGTTGGCTGGGGCCATGTTGAGGATGGCGGTGGGGATGGTACGGCGAGGTTGCCGGTCGGTATGCAGATCGTGAGCAAGAGGTGGGATGAGCAGACGGCCTTTCTCGCGGCTGCGGCGTGGGAGGTTGGTGGGCTGGGGTTGGATGAGGAGTAGGATGGCGAAGAAGAGTAGTAAATATGATGTGTGGTTCTGATAGGGGGAGCTGAATTCTCACCCACCATAGCGATAGCAGGTAGGTGAGATGAAAAGGTTCATTCCGTATTACAGAATGTAGTAATCCTAACGTAACTCTTCACTTTTGCGGAGGCATCTTTAAGTTAAAATGAGTTTTGTTGTAAAATGATTTTGGAATATGGAATCCTTTCTTATATTTCACCTCTTCTCTTTCGCTCTTGTCGCCTTCTCCTTTACATTACCAGTTCACTAACCTACTGGTGCTGTTTATAATGTATCTAGGTATTGATATAGGGTACTAGTGAATAAGAAATTATTATTATTAATATATTTTGTTTAGACTATTTGCCTCTATTTGTAGGTAGGGAATACTCGAAATCCAATGAGAGGAACTGCAGGGGAGTTCGAATCACTCCCCTATGAAACACGAATTCTCTCATTCCCTTAGTTACATCTTAGTCTTACTATAGGTTTATCAATCTCCGGCTCCATTATACATAATACTAGTCATGGGATAGTCAAGCACTCTAGGTCTACAGTCCTTGTTTCCTCGAATTTAATTATGCCAGATAGCACCTGGGGATATTAGGGTTATCTTTTTCTTGAACCTGTATCATTAATAGGGGAGATAACTTTGGAGGGCTACCCGCTATTGACACATTTACTGCAGTATTCTTCAAGATAAAACGGGTGGTAACGCTGATTATCACGGATGTCGGTTTTTCAAACAGTTTCATATACCTAGTGAGAACACACTAGAGCTACTAAGTGTCGCAAGTAACTATAGGGGTTATGTAAGTTGATATGAACATATCGCAAGTCTTATACGAAGCTTAATACCTTAGATTATATGCCTATCGTGGTAAATATTTATTAGTAATTCATATCTCTTAGAGTTCTGTAACACGACATCTTTCTAAACTCGATAATGTGCATGAGTTAGAAAGCGCCGTCGGACCTCATCATTAGATATCTCTACATATTCGCTGGTAGCTCAATGATGCTGCGTCCGACACGGATACCTCGACTGTTCCTACCTAGGTAGATGCTTAGCTTATTCGATAAATGATACCGGTGAGCATGAGCTGCCAATAGTTATAACTATTCTATCAGATACGCGCATGAATAACTAAAAGGATGAGAATTGATTATTCATACCGCATGAACCGTACGCCATGCCATGTAGTAAGCCGTATAACCGTCTGCTAGAATGTTTGGTTCGTTAGAAGTCCGGGGCAAACTCTCCAGACGTCGATCATATGCAAGCCAGCTCAATCCCCCAGTCTTGTCCCGCCGGGTCTGCGGGTACACCTCAATCTATAAGAGCAGGCTTATTACACGTAGAGGCGCTAATCCACGATAGGCCAGCCGAGGTTTCATTATGGCATTTTAGTATGTATTTGAAGCGGACTTACACGAGTGCCCCGAGAAAGCCTGAAGTACGGAAACAGTAAGTAATAAATGTCTATGGCGGGGTTAGGCGCGCAAGGACTAGGTATCCCCTCTCTCTCTCATCTCTTATCCCCTATTAGAAGTCTTATTCATGTCTCCCCTCCTCCTATCGAGATAAGTATCCATACCTAGACCCTAGGTAGGTAAGGAAGAGGAATATTTGGGGGTAGATTAACTACTTAGGTAGATAGATATAGAAAGATACGAAAGTGGGTGTTGACTTATGGGCGTGACCCATCCTTCATCTAGGGACGGGTCTGACGGACTGAAGAAAGGCAACTCGTGATGCAGTCGTGCTACTACCGACTGATAAGAGAAGGTTCGGAGGAGACGGAGAAAGGGCGGTAAGCGGAAAACGAGGAGAAGAGACGAAAGCGAAGATTTTTTAGAACATCGCTTGCCCGTTTATCTTACCACCTCGCTCTATCCCGAAGGCGTGATGCCGTATTGCAAACCCGTTCCGGAGGTTCTAGCACTCTCGTTCGACATCGTACGTGCGGACCGTGAAGTCAAAGCTCACCGGTCCGCGAGGATGGGAAAGAGAAAGAGGAGGAATGGTGCCTTAGATAGGTTCGATCATACTACAATTGTAATCCTTGTCCTTGTCTTTGCGTGTGTGATCCCCCGCACTAGTGATATACGTGATCGACATGATGCATTCTACTATGGAACTTGGCAACAACTTGGCTACCAGCTAACCCAGCACGATGGAGTTGGCGGCTGCGGCAAGAGTGCAGCTCTGATCTTTAAGTACGTACGCTATGCAAAGTAGCGCCACGCTATCATCGTTGTTGGTCAGGTTAGTGAGACCATTCGCGATCGCCTGAAACCTAAGCAATCCCGTCCTCTCTCCAACTGGGCGTCCGACAACCCTAATTAGACGTTGCTGACGCACATGGTATACACGTTATTATACCTCTTATAGGTAGGTACCTGATGCATAGTATACTTATAATATAAGCCTCTTACAGAGATTAAATTCCCCCTATGCGAGATATTATTTCCGGTGTATGTAGGTATTGTACGCATGATGCACTTTAGTCAGGACGACAATACTAATAAAAGAAGGCCCTTGTCTAAGTATTTAGAATAACGGATAGCTTCACGCGGTCAGGAAGGCGTTTTGATCATATTGTGCCATCGTGACACAGCCGATAACGGGGCATTTAGTTTTGTTTTACTGGCGTACGAGGGTTAATGTGATGGGGAATGCCGGAAATGCATCGGTCGGTAGTTGATGATCTGCGATAGCTGCAGGCTCTCTACCCCCAGTCGAGCCAAGTTGAACCAAGTCAGGTCTAGCCCGAGCCAAACCTTGCCGGGCAACACCAGGACATAATTATAACCTAAAAATCCAGTTTAAGAAGAGATCTGAGAGATCTGAGAGATTTGTGTGTGTGCGTATGTGTCATATGATAAGATACTAAACAGGCCTTGATATAATAGAGAAAATAGGAAAAAAAGGGAAAAAGAAAAAAAAACATGGGTAAAATGACACTAAGCAGATGAGCAAACGCTGCATATTATTCTCTGCTATACCTCACCCTCTTCCTCCAAATCCGGCAGCCTGACGCATGTCGCCATCGTCCTAGCTCAGGCCAGTGAGTCGTCGGTCCCTGGAGACATCCGCACCTCGACCTGTTTGGTAATCTAACTTTGATTGGCACTGCCGTAGTAGCGTTAAACCCTCTTGACTCAGCACATATATAGTAATAGTATGCGCGGATGCTGCAGGCCAACACCAAAAAGCAGGGGTTAAGGACTGAGACCCCGGATGGTCATGATTGGGTGAGATGCAGGTTTCATCATCACATCACCCTCTCTAATGCAAAAAAAAAAAAAAACGTTTGTCAGGCGTGAGGCGTGTACCATCTCGGTTCGGCCTTCTCAGGTGGCTTAATGTTACTTTAGCTAAATTATATATAAGCCCGCTTGCTCCACACTCTGCCGATCTGGAGTTGTCAATTTTTTTCTGGGCATATGAATAACAACTAAAAATTTTACTCATATATCAAAACCCCCATCTTCTTAAATCTGCCAAATCATCGGGATAAGCAGCTGTTGGAACTAAATAACGACTATTGTCGCTTTCGATCGGGTATTATTTGTCTTGTATCCGAAAACACTAGTGCCCAACTTTTCTTGTCAGCAACTTTTGAGAAGAGAACAGCAGCACACGATTTGCGCGGTTCTCCCAGAGTGGTGGATACATATAAGTCGTATCAACATGAACATGTCCAAAGCTTCGAGGAAGTCGAGTCGGCCGACCACCGTCGACGATATCGATGCCATCACACCGTGTCCGCTTGCCCGCGGCTCTCCCGAAGAAATTGAAATATCCGAGCTCATCAACCCGATTGACAAGTTCCAAGACTCGAGGTCACCTTCGCCGTGTTCCGGTCTGTCAATTCATATGGATGCGTTCAGAAACAGGAGACGGGAGTCGCTCAAAGCCTTGGAAGAGGGAACGAATGGCGACCCCGAAAGGCTGTGGAAGCGCATGCTAGCCCTCCAGCAGACCTACGGTTGTTATAACTCGGCTAGGATGAGCGCGGCCCTTAGCTCTGGGGACGTTGGTTTGTTATTGCGTAAGTGTTCCCCTTTGGCTTATCAAGAGATTTGTGACGTGACTCGTCGAAATGGTCGCTGACTTATCGGTGTCAGCTTCCAAGGCATGCTTGAACCTTATGAATGAAAACATGGCCTTTCTACCTGATGAAGCAGGAGACATCTTTGGAGAATGGCAGTCGAACTTAGGTAGCAGACGGAATCATTGAGCCTAACGAGGCCTTAGAAGGCGGCTTCTTCAGAGATGCACGTGTTGGCGGGATGAGCACATCCTCTATTTATGAAGAGTGTGTCGGGTCGTAAAAAAAGGGGAATGTGCTCCGGTATTATTGGGCGTCGGCGGCAGATTGCATTTTGATACCCCCTAGTTTGGAGTTTTGATAATGAATTTATCGATTTTAAACCTCTATACAGGCCGGCAAACCTGTAAATCCGCTTGTGCACGAACGCTTATCCCGTCATTAAACTCCGAAGAGCCATTTGCAACACCTTTGCACATTGCTCGCGATAGCATATGGCGAGCTGCTGGTTGCGGTTGGTGCCCTCGTATTCCGGCTCGTTCACTTCCACGTCCTCGAGGTCGATACTCAGCTTTGACCCCAGCGAGTCGATAATTTTCCTGAGAACCTCATCCGGGATTTCACCTCGCATGATTTCGGTCAAGCTAGTGTCATTCACTTCATCCTCTCCCTTCGTAATAATCTCGTAGAGAGCGACAACAAGGGTATCCTGAATATGCGAAAAGCAAGGAAGGCAGCTCAGCGAATCGGCGCTCACGAGTCTCGACCTTCCCACCAAAGAGCTTTGATGTGCCATAGGCCTCAGTGACACGACATGGGTAGCTGCCAAGTCGCCGGCGTCTGGATCCGCCTTTGTCTTAATATGAATATAGTCATTGTGGAAGTGGTCGTCTTCCGGGATCACGAAGCCGTAACCGAGAAGCAACTCAACGTTAGTCTTCAATCCGTAGTTATTGAACACTTGTTCCCCGGCCGAATATGTCTGCCTAGACCTAAGCGTGCATACTTGGGCTTGCTCATCGGTAGCCCACGCAATTTTAGCCAACGGCGAGTGGTTTCCGATGTCATACAAAGGGAGCAGCACTGAGAAGTCGTCTATATTGCAAGGAAGGCTTGAAGAAGTTTGCGGCGGAATAATGAGCGACGGTCGAAAACTACGGCTGGTAAAGATACCATAAGCCCAGTAGTACAGCGGCCGAGTATACTCTGTGTGGTAACTTTCCGGCAGCAACTTCATGGCATACTTGTACTCCTTCTTGAGGGTGGATTTTATATCCTGGACGGCGACAAAGGCATTGGTCCCTCTAAGGAACTCGATATCGTCAGATGGCCACATCGCAGGAAGAATGCTACTCATGTGCTCTGGCTGAGGTAGAGTCCGTATGTACGGCCACCACTTAGACTCGGGCCCAAGAAGATGTTCCTGCATGAGGAAGAACCGACCGACGACATGTGGAGGTGTCCTCCTTAAGAAGTCGGTCGGAAAGTAGGATCTATCTTCACTGCTCATGGCGTGTGGGAATGGAGAGAAAGCGAAGTCCGGATGGCCATCAATAGCATTGATATATGAAAGCGACTTGGAGAGTGGAAGCGTGACGATGGGCTCGTCAACCCCAATTGAACATGAATCTTTCACACGAAAAGATGCTTTGGTGATGTCGTCGTGATAGATTTCAACAGCAGGATTAAGACTCCCTCCGTCGTCCTCTACCCACCGAAGGAGTGCATCGTAGCGCTCTGTAATTGTAGTCATCTCATTGACGACTTTATAATATTGTTTACGAAGACTCAGTTGAAGAGGTTCGAAATTCTGGTTATTGATTAGGTCGTCAAGAACTCGAAGGTGCTCGAATGTTGAATGGTGAATTGTGAATATTTTGAAATTGAAAATTGAAAACGTACCTGGAGAACTAAAGTACTACCCCGGTCCAGGTGTATCAGCAAGAGATTTAGTGGGCTGATAAATACCTAAGTACCTAGAAGTTCATATAGACACCCTCGCACAAATACCGTGAAATACCGTAT
This sequence comes from Annulohypoxylon bovei var. microspora, assembly GCA_022836615.1. Classification (NCBI taxonomy): domain Eukaryota; kingdom Fungi; phylum Ascomycota; class Sordariomycetes; order Xylariales; family Hypoxylaceae; genus Annulohypoxylon; species Annulohypoxylon bovei. The sequence continues at coordinate 115,347 of MU405255.1, read as the reverse complement.
AATTTCTACAATACACTATATAATTCGCACGGCTTCTCCCAATATTTAATCTACCAGCCCAAAACTCACCTCGCTCCTTTTTATAACATTTTCTCCCTTCAGGAGTCGTGGCTCATTGTCGACCATGACCATTAGATCTCCAGGATTCATATTAGATCTAAGACTTACCAGGACACTCGAATTGGATAGTAAGAAAGCGACACGGCTAAGTGAGACACTATCACTGTTTTTGACGATGAGAACTCAGAACTTCTTTACGCTACCAAGGGTACGGACTAGTTCTTTCGCATTGCCATATCCCTCGTCGTTAAAATACACCCGCTCTCTATTACACAGTCCTTGGATGGGACTATATGGAGTGCGATATTGATTTTCGATGTGTCCAAGGCTTAGGGGTCGCAAAGGCGGCGACTTGGGTCAAATGAAATACTAAGTATGATATTCTACTACCGAAGTACCTAGGCAGGTAATTAGCATGATACCATTACCCCTAACTCAAGACCTAAGGAAGCTAGACGCTTAGAAGGCTTTCAAGCCGCTCGTCGATATTGAGACGGCCCAATGAAGAGAAACTCGATGACGCCCATGAAGGAGCCGAACATTCTGTCTAAGAGAACATTTCGCACTCGGCACCGATTCGGCGACGCTCTTAAGAGTTGTAGGCGTCTCAGAAAAGCTACGCGACTCAAAACTACAGTGAGATCCTAAGGGCACGTTCAAAGAATTTCTATGAAACTATTGAAATAGAAAGGGTGGATCAAGCTGACAATCATACCCCGCGCCGCGAGTTCTAAGTGACGGTCACTATAATATCAAAGACTTATAGACTGCGAGATTAAGTATCGCGACGATGAGACGATGTCTATTATCGTATACCTAACCAGACTCCCTTCTCGCACTACAAAAGCCAAGGTATGAACCGCGATGTTCTAGCATGCCACCTTTCCCAATCTACGCCGAATTTAGCGTGCAGCATACTTTCCTCCTGCTGCACCCGCGTCCACAACCCGAACACAGATAACGACACCCAGGTAGGAAGCACAAATGCCCACCCGAGAGTTCGCAGGGTGCCATACCATTCTGGCGGAATCCAGCAGCTAAGCGCGCCATCGATCCGACCTAAAAGGCCTACGTTGGACGCGAGGAGGATCATGATGCCAGTGTAGCTAGGATGCTGTACGTAGCGGTAGATGCCATTGGTCTTCAGGCGATCAGGCTCCGCCAGGTCGAAGGTGAAATTTTTACCCAGCGAGGAGTACGAGCCCAAGCGGAGCGGAACACCGACACAGAGGATCAGAGCCAAAGGGATAAATGTTGCTGGAGACCACTATGATAAGAGTCAGCACTGGCTTCTTTAAGAAAGAGGTTTGGTGGTTTTAGGCATTTCTCGGGGTCAACAGCTTCTCATCAGCCCGATTAAGAGATGTTATAATGTCTAAGACGGAGTTGGGGGGCATTCAGCAATACATACAGTCACGAGGTCTGGGTTGAGACCATTCGTCGCGCCGTAGCGGAGAACGAGCGGCGGGATGTTCGGGTAGAACAGTGCCAGTGAAGAGGTATGCAATGCCAGCAAGCTCAGCGGAACCATTCCAATTCTCATGGTTCGTATGTTCGTTAGGTTTAGCGAACGCATCATGTCACCTGTTGAGGGCGCAGGTTTTGTGGTGGGGTTGGGAGGCGAGAGCCCAGCATAACTTGCAACGGTGGAAAGCAGAATTGCTGCCACCAGGGAACCCTGAGACAGCGAAACAGAGAACGACATATTTCTTTTAGGGTGCCTTAATAGTCCCGTGGACTCTGTGGCGATTATAGGAGTTATCAGGACAGTATGGCGACAGTAAGAATAGGCCCGATCTTTGTGTAATAGCACTTTAGAATGGATATTATATGAAAGGATGAATGGGTGTATAATATCTTACTATAGGTAGGTTAGCTTGTATGGAGATGGCTAGATAGGCAGGTACCTGGAATCTGGATATCCGGCTAAGGCTTCAATTATACACAAACATAGACCAGCGCGAAGTGGGCGAAGATGACGTCACGAGCAAATGCTTCAAAGTTTCTTCGTCCTTCCGTTTCTATCAGTGGTGTGATCGTCTCCCGGCACTTCAACAATCTTTGAATGATCAGATCGTCGCCCGACTATTGAAAATTCTAGCGCCCGAATACTCCGGACAAACGACGCCTTCGACCGCACTATCGCCGGCCTGAAAAGCATACAAGACAGGGCACTAAATAACTATTAGCAGAAGTTACAGGTAGATAAGAGTACCTACCTGTAAGTAGATCATTAAGATAATAATGATCCAAAGGGTTATTTCATAAATTAGGAGGGAGTGTTCACCAGATTGGTATGAGTTAAACCTCGGGCAAGATTATGGCTAGCCGACGCTCGTTTCGGAGTTTTTAATAATAAAAATGAATGCATGATATTTCTTGTTACGCACCGGAACCGTCATTTTGATGTCAGGGACTTCACCTCACTCTTCTCTCCTTTCCTCCTCCATATTCCCCCCAGAGGATCTTCTGCTTTCAAGCGCCGTCATTTGAATCGGCACATGAGCGAGATATTGTCGCATGTCCTTTCCTCAATGTATCATCGTCTATAGGTACAAGCTTAGAAAAGGACAAGCTGGATAAGTGAACATTCTAATAATTAATATAGATCGGCCCTATCTACAGCAGGAGAGGAACCGAAAGATAATGAACGAAGCTACCTATAGACATGAAATAAATATTTCCATATGGCTCCATGTTTTACAATATGTACCCATTGCCCCTATCCCTACAAGTATTATATGAGTAATTCAAAGACTTCGGCTGCAGCGCTTTCAGGGGCCACCGAAGTCATCAAGTCTACGAACACCTCGGGGAAACAAGAAGTGATAAGTCTGATAATGAATTTCATGATGGGTTCTTTAGGAGATACACTATTGATAGCCTTTGAATTGAAGGAAAAACTAGATTCTAAGCTTCCGTCTTTACCCCTATCTAAGAGAAAAAAACAGGGTAATAAGCATCTGTTAAAAAAAAATTTGGTCAAAATCCACGGCTAGTAGTATACCTAGGTAGGTATGGAATAAGACTAACTCTCCATACTCTCGTCTCGGTTTAAAGAAGTCTAACACATAATAACACCATCCATAGTAACAGTAAGATTATTCTTAAAAATGTGGTTGGTGAAAATCCTGGAGTCACTCTTATATTCCCTTAACTAACAATTGTTTGCAAACAAGACTTTGAAAGTAGAATACATTTAAGTACAGTTAACAGCCCACCGATTCTTGCAGAAGCCGAATCTGAATTGCTGAGAGCATCTCTGGGTCAAGTAAATAGTATTCTACTTGTTAATCCCTATCTGCAGACAATTGCTAGTTAAGGGGATAATTACCTTTCCAAACTTGATATGACCTATATGACAATGCAAGTAGAATCACAAATACCTACCTAGGTACCTAGGTAGGTAAGTATTCAGTCATTATATGCTGACCCCTGGTACCCAAGAAATGTTGTATCCCAATTGCGAGCAGGAACAGCATGATTTAGATAAAATGTTTACTCATGCCAGTGATCTCTGAAAAATCAAACACTAAGTTAGTAGCTCTTAAACTTTGATCTTCAACTATCACGTAACTAGGTACCTAGGCTCTAAATACTCCATCCGTGATTAATATCGTTGAAGTTGATTCAGGTATAAATCTCTGGGTTAAAAGCATAGATATGTATCATAGCAAAGCCTGCTACCTCCGTTAAGTCGATAGTGGCCATTAAGACAATTAAAATAAAGTCTAAATCAGTCTGTTTGATAAAAGTCTGTTCAGGGCTCACTATGCGTTAACGCTATCGGGATTCTTCACAGGCAATTCACTGCTCCAAGTGACTAACCTTCATCCATACACTAGGTAGGTGCCCGAGATACAAAGGCTCAACAAATACACAAGTTAGCTTCGTTGCGCAGTTGATATTCATTAAGTACCTAGGTAGTCCATGTTTTCGAACTATCGAAGGATCTCATGCTTTATCAATCTAGTAAAGCCAAGAGACTGCTCGTATCAAGTCCTCGCGAATGAGGAACTCCTTTTGAACCATCACATATCACATTCAACGTAGAGCATTTCTAGGATAAGAAAACAACTTATGGGGTTGACATATGATTTCTGTGGGCTTGTACGAGACGTGACAAGTTTCCGACCTCGATTGTGATACTCTATCACATCAAAAGGAGGTTGTAGTTAGCCGCTAAGTTAGGGAGTAATTCAAAGACCGATTTAGGATGCGTAAGTAAATATCACGTCATATATTTGTGTTATTTGGACTATGAACGTCCCGTCTGTTAGGTGAACGATCTGTTTGGGTGGCATGTCACCATATCTTAAGTATGCGGTATCCCTGATCTACTAGGTACCTAGCAACCACAGAGGCAAAGAGGGTTTAATGTATGTATGTATGAGGCACGACTGTGGAGTCTTTTCAAGCTGTTGTGACTTTTTGTTCATGCTCCCGGGGACGGCAAACCACAGGTTGGGTAGATACCTATATAAAGCTTAAATGCAACCATACCCATAGCTCAAGCTGGGTTTTTGTTTAAATGTTAGGCGTCGATCGTTTTATGTACTCATATCCCTGAGTATAATGCATGGGGTTTGCCCCCTCTACCAAGGAAGTAATTGATGTTGGTTTGGAAATGGTATGGCGATTGGCACTGACCGAGAAGAGAATGGAGGAGAGATGCCCAGATCCTTGTGAGCAAAGGTGCTCTGCTTTTGTCTATGCCTCATTCGTGACGTGTGATTATTTGAAAAGACGTTGAAGGAAAGACCGAATTCGTTCTAAAGCTGCCATCATTGGAACGGTTCGAGCCGCGCCGCTCCCACCCTCTTAACGTATGAACATGGGTGACATTTGTACAAACCGAGATCGTCACATAACAAATGGGCTGTAGTGCCTGCCTACCTACCTACCTACCTACCTGGGTAAGTAGATCGTAGCACGCTGATAGCTTGTGGTGGTAATTTTTTTTCTTCTAAGCCTGTCGGTTATCTGGGTGTTTGGCAGTCAAAATGTCAAAAGACTTACAATATACTAGTCATATGTCTCGACAACATACTGTACCTCTACCCAAACCATCGGCCACTAGCCGTTAAAATAACTGAATAATATTAAATACTCAGGTACCTACCCAGGTAGGTAATAGCCTGGTAGCTAATGTTCACTCCTTGATGATATTATAGATTATAACCGGTGGTAAGTATCTATTTTCATGGGTAATTTGTATACCTGTTAAACTTGTTCCGTGGTCCCTTGTTTCTTTTGGTGGAGTACGGATCCGTATGGTACTCGAAATAACGCGTAATTACATTCCGACAGCGTGGGTACGCGCAACTTTAAGCGACCCGAGACGCTGTACTGGGTCTGCCTCTATTGGTCTAGACCTCTGCCTGGAACTGCTTGGCTATTCGGCTTCTTGGGTTCTAAGTTTCCACTGGAGATATTAAGATGGGGAGTGTTCCCACAGTTTGACATCACGGGTGATGCTGAAGATCCTTTATTGCGACATACGTGAGCACATCATCTCCGTGTTCAGGGACAGATCACTTCAGATTTATTGCAGAAAATAGCAAATATAGGCAGGATAAAGTTCTCGTGTATGTGCCGCAAAGACCTATTGTTAATAAGCGAATGCGAGCAAGGACTATTGCTTAAAATTTTGACGTTCGGACTTGTCCCTTAGACTGCAAGTTAGCAACGCCTCCTATAATTACACACATACCTGTAATAATAGTACGTGAGGCTTTGCAGGATAGGACGAGCTGGACGAGATGGCTCGTGCAGTACTAAATTACCTAGTCATTTATTGTTCCCGCAATTGTGTCGATCATAAAAGGACCTACCTACTGTATTAGCTTGCAAAGAAATAATGCTAGCCACTAGTCTCCAGGATACTAGATAGATATTTACGACGCGACTTTACTTCACATTAGCGCAGAGCACCTTTACGTGTTTCTACATTGTATTGCCGGGCGTTACACTCACTTGTATGTATGTACGTAAGGTAGGTAGTTTGATATCTCTCTCTGATGAGAAAGGAGACTACTAGTAGGTGGACAGCCAAGACACGTGGCGAAGCCCGTACGTGGTGTCCGAAATGCATTATGTATCTGATACGATTTATTGTAGCTTGTAGCCTGTCACACTAGTTCGTTTTCTAGATTGCACGTACTATTATATATTTAGCACTCGAAGCGGTAATGAGAGGTTGCTCAGATCTATGGATTGTCGGGCAAGCCGCTATGAATTGTCGGACAGGCCGCTATGCTTGCGATGTCGAAGTCCTCATAGCACTGCCTACCTACCTAGGCAACGGGAAGCACGATTTTCACCCGAGAAGATATTCATACTCCCCGATTTCATCTGAACGTGTTCTACGATTAACTACCAACTGCGTAAATACTAATCTCCGTAGGGGTCGAGATTTATCGCGATAAGCGTGCTGAACATCTAATCTGACTTCGCAGGTTCGTCTCCTTGGTGTTGTAAAATATGATATATGATAAGTTTCGATAACGTCGGCTGTAGGTTAACGAAATGGGTAAATGGCTGAAACTGCCGCGAATCCTTGTAACATAGCTTCTGCATATGCTGGCTTCTGGAAGGCTTCGTTGGCTTTAATTTCGGCCACTATTCGTGGGGACATCCAACGCTTGGTTGCATGGAGTGAAAGCTACGACGATCCTGATGGCTATGGGTGGCCCACGTGCTAGACCCGAGCTAATAGTGTGTTTCGAGTCTCCTCTTCCTTTAAACTGCATTTAGAAGCCACCCGAGTTGAAATGTAAGAGGTATGTACGTAGGTACGCAAGTAGATACTAGAAGTATCGTAATACAGATACGCCGATGAAGCAGGAAAACATTCGTCATTCCCCCAATAACACGACATTAGTACTAAAAGATCAATTTGGTGTTTTATGATACGAAGGCCTCACTCCCGTGCCTGCACAAATTTTAAATAGGCCAGCAAGGTATGAGTTCTTCGGCTAAATATTTCCTATTTTATCGTCAAGAATTCACTTTCTGACAGCTCACTTCCGATGATGAGCTAGGCCATAACCAACCGGCTCTATTATTTCCTAATTCGATAATAAGAGGATGAGCAATCTCGTCTTAGTCATCATTTTCTTCTTATTTATTTACCTGGGCAGTTACGCTTTATATTTGTCTAGTGAGGTCCGGGTTTTGAAACTCCTCGTTTCTGAGACTCTTTCTTCCTTCTGTTCTTCCCTTGATTGTGCCGCAATGCTTGTTTTAATGCGGCGTTACGGAATATTGTACGCATCACGGCAGTGACCTATTCCAGAATAGAAACCTGTCTAGCTGCTAGCCTATTAGGCCAGGTACTTGATTCTAGATTGCGTCTAGGCCCTGCTGCAGCAGGGGAGTTGGACTGTCAGACTGGTATCCCTTATCCCCTAAGTATGTGCCATAATAGTGTGTTCCTTTCTTTTTGGCGGGGACATTTCCCCTCGCTGCGGATATTTTCTTTTTCTGCCGTATTATGTGGATACTGGCCCGAGTTCCTGGTATTGGCAATATCGTACTCTGCTCTCGATATATCGTATAAGGTACGATACATAATGTTTATCCCTTGCAGGTACTACTCGTAGACATTAGATCGAGATGTAACCCGATTGTGTGTTTTCCCCCCTAGGTCCAGACGTTGCTTATGGCGTACTACTACTTTACTACTTCTTAGTCTCATTATTGTCCCTGTCATGCGGTCTATCATTCCCAGCTGACGTACATGATACATACGCACAGGGTGCTTGACAGCTCGGAGAATAGTCCGTTAGTTAGTTGTCCCTGGCCGTGGTGTCGACCTAGGGCACGGTGGCCCAACGCTAGAAGGAGACCCGCCTTCGTCAGGCCAGCGACAACTGGATGTCGATCGTTGGTTCACATGAAGATGGGTCTTCGGACGACTACATTATGTACCATGTATGTACATAGCGATCCAGGCCGGGAAGCCGTTTTATACATATGGACGTACCTAGGTAGGTAGTTAGACTGCAACACTGGTTAATCGACATAGAGGCTGAGGTCCTGGTGGTCTGCCTACGCATACAGTAGCTACTAGGGTCTGGCTAACTCCTGTATGTCTGGCAAGGATCATGGTACAACGACGATAATCGAAAAGCCCATCCAAATATCGTCAATGATAGGCGCGTCCCATGGTCTTGGCACTTTTAAACAAAGTAGCGTGGTCTGTATGTATGAATCCAGGCACACCTGGTCAAGGGTTCCTGGCATTGTACTTCTTTTCGGATTGCCAGTTGAGAAAAGCACGATCGACGATACAGCAAGCTTAAATACATAGATATTTCCGCCCACCTTCGACTTCGTTTACTATTGTTTAAATACGTCGAGCTACTATGCGAGAAACTTATTGACCGCGCGGCAAATCAAACGCCTTGCTTACCATTGATCGAATCTGCCCATTCCTCGGACTTCTAGGTCTCAAGTCGGCAAGGATCTAGAGCACAACTACCATAATCCAAGATACCCATATTCTCTCTCGACAACTGTGTCACTTTGGCATACTTACACCCTAGCGGAGGATCTCGGAAGCTCTTCGACAATGTGTGATTATACCCAGGTACATTCTCGCAAACTGCCAAATTTGTGCAGTTGAAACCCTTTCTGATCTAAATCTCTCTAGGTGGAATATTGTTGTCAACATTTTCGCTTCGTAGTACAGAGATGGTGTTCAGTGTATGAGAGGACAAACAGGGTCTGCGCACCGAATGTGACGCATCTAGAAGTAAGGTATGTTTATTATAGCCTTGCAGCTAATCAACCTACCCAAGGTAACCTAGGTTACCTTATAACTCTTGGCCGGTTACTAATAGACGTTTGGTTAGGCATGATGAATTATGCTGTAAGCTTCTCTCCTATTCCAGCACGAGCGAGTTTTGCAAGGATTCCTTATAGTGGTTACCAAGATTCCAAGATTCCTCGTCTCTCCGCCATGTTCCGTTTTCATCTAGGTTGTAATATCAGCCTTGATGTGGACGTAGCCAAGCGATGTAGTGTGGCATCTTCCAGCTTTATTTCCTTCACACCTACATACCACGAAGACGGCCTTCCTAGCTTTTACATCTCACTAACAGGCAGCTTCTAGCTGATTGTCGGCCTCGATCTCCGCCAGCATGGGAGCATATGATTAGACGAAGCAAGAGGCCCACGCCTTATGTCTAAATTGATGTGCCAGTCATCTCAATGATGTCACATTTTAACAGACAATTGTAGATATGTTAAGGGAACAACGGTTTTGGGATATTTCGGGTTTGCTTTGAAGGCGTGTAACTTCGGGACCGGCGCGGACTCGCTAGATTGTACTATGGTGCATGGTATTCTTCCACAGGCCCCATCCCCGTGGCGCAGAAAGGGGGCTATTAGGTTTGGAGTCCGGTGTTCTGGGTAGGGGTTCAAGGTTGTGGCGTCGTGTCGGCAACGGGTATTGGGAATAAAGTCTTCTAGCATGACTAGGTAACATGGATAAAAGCATCGCAGGGTATGACTTACCATCTTATCATTGACTAGGTACTGTCATCATCGAAGGAGTTCTGTCGAAGTGGTAGTGGTAGGGCTTGTTGCTTCTTATTCACAAGTGGAAAGCAAGCCTAAATTCGACATACTCGAGCATACCAATAACTCTGGTATGGTATAACTGGACTTCGTCTCTTGAAGGGAATATCTATTACAAAGCCTCCGTCACGAGAACCTATTAGCGATAAAGGCCGTTGCCACACCAAGAGCTCTTGCAGATTCTGCCGGTCTGTCTGCCGAATAAACGGTGTGGCTAGCTCACGGTCTTCCGACAGCTCGGGCCCCCGGAACCAATTCTTATACGAATTAATTAATCTATCTGCGTATATTATGCTCATCGACTTTATGAAAGGGCTTCTTACTCGTGGCCTAGAACCTAAAACCGGCTGATGGGCATTCATGCATATGGGGAAAATTTGACTACATAAAATACGGAGCGAAATAAGCTGACGGCACCTTATAAACAAGTTCTGCGAATCATACGGTTACACGAGCAGAGCTTTCGAGATGTGAAGCTTGATTTAGTTCCCGATGCTGAGACGAATATGCCACCCTCTTCTAAATGTCACTTACAACACTTGGCAGGTGATGGGCCTGGGTAGAACACAGTCTTACTGGCATCCGTTGGGACATTATTCCTCGTTGGTGAGTATAAACAAGAAGTTGTGTCGTCATGTTCTGTCGTTTTTCTCCCCCCCCCCCCTTCTTTTTAAACAACGGCATTTGCACTACTAGATACTGTAGGCGTTGGGATTGAGGGCCAAGCACGACATCCCTCACCAATAGAGAGCGAGTGTCATGCCTTGGGCAGGGATACACGGCATTGTACTATCTCATAATTCTTATTTCCTACTCAACTACAAACATTAGGTAAATATGTCTTAGATACCATATCGGCCAAGAATCCCCCTTTACGATAAAGCGGCTTCCAAGTAGGTTGGTAGGTAACTCTGGAATCACGCGTAATTCTCTAGCTTACCGGCTTGATCGCTTTCATTACTCGTCACGCCATCTCTGCAGTAACACCTGCCCCTATCCGAGAGAATCGCTCCCGATCTCGGCCATTATCAAACATCGCATTTTCGCCGGTCATCTTTCTTGACAACCCTGACGACCGATCTGGTTTTACATATCTACGATGTACTAATAAAATATCCCTTTGCGGTATGCTATAGTCGCGTACTTGCCTATCCTTCTTGCCTCCTGCAGTGGTATTTTACGTCAGATGGGAAAATGCGACTTTACATGCATTACAAGCAAGTCACGCAACCTCGCAATTTTGATCCGGTCAATGAACTTATTTCTGTACCTACCTAAGTACTTGTCGTCCATTATTAGTACTAATATCGACTTCGGGTTTACCAGTAGTGATATTGAGGTAGGCGGGTAATGCTGAGAGCACATCTATTGCACAAAGCTCGACTGAGTCTTCCTACCTACCCACCTACCTACATACCTACAAGGTAGGTACCTACCTACCTACCTAGGCATGCGTAGTTTAGCGCTCTTCATAGCATACACGGTTCTCGGTAGTAGTAGTGGTTGAGTGTCGCATGTCATTATCGGTGCAAGGGAGCTTTCTCTCCCTGTACATTTTGCTGAGCAGGTCCTCTCTTATTGGCGTGGAATGCCACGAGACGTCGAAGGTGCCAATGTGACCTACCCGATTAGGTACGGTTGCAGACCGTTACAATCGGGGATTCTATCTAGATGGTTGTTGACTCCGATGCGATGTCATACATTTGCAGGCAATGTGCTGGAAAATCTGTCATTCCGAAGTAAGATTACATAGGGGAGAGAGAAGAAAAGGTTCCAACCGAAGAAGAATGGTACGTAAGTTGTCGTTGTTGAGACTATCAAGAGAGGTTAACAAGGCGAGCTATCTGTCTCTACTGCTTGCTACCCCTGCTTGACAGGTAGACAGGGCATTAGTAACTCCACTTAACATCCTATTTCTAGGCCTGTGGACTCGGGCGTCCTTGGTTTTCGTCTCCTCCCAGTGTTACCGCAGCACGTGGGAAAGGGGAGATAGCCCAGGGGGTATTCTTTAAGTTGTACCATGTAACCGCCTTAAACAGGGCTGCACATCCACATGTTGCTTACGATAGGCATTAGCCGCCGAATATTTGCATCCTCCATGCACCTCCCAACCGTGTGCTGATGACCACGACTTAGTATCTTATAAAATGTTGCGTTACTTTTTCCTGATTCGTGAGATTGGGGAGTAATGAATGTGACCCCCTGACACTCACTGGTACATATGAGTATTATTTACTTATTGATTGTTTCTCACATAGCTTCTTGAATTGTTCGAGAACTTTCACTTGGAAGATACTAAGACCCGGTACTAATAGCAGAAAGGGGGAAAAATCCTCCGATGCATACTAGTTTTAGTCTAGCATGCAGGGTCTTTTATAGCAGATAATAGGGGAGGTTGCTGTGCCGTCCTGGTTTCTCTCACAGTACATACATCGTCCCTCGCACGATAAACAATACTACCAATCTGCCAATCTAGATATGTAGGTCAAGTAAGCACTGTGTACATGAATCCTCCAAGTTTAGATGTATATATACCAGCTATTATAGGTAAGTATATGCGAAAAGAAGAAGAAAAAACAGGACCAAAGAAAACCCCGCGCCTCCCCTCGTTGAGGATTCACCATAGATAGAACATAAAATTACCCACCCTATCCACCCGACTCACCGAGGTATGAATCTAGCCAATTCAAGTCCAGATCTAACTGTAGAAAATATTACGACATTTTAGTGAAATTTTAAGAGTACCGTTGCGTCAGCAAGCTTGTTCCTACACAAACTAAGCACTCCATGTGTATCTTATTCATAAATGTCCCGGACACTTTACAGTAGGATGGTGTAGTGTCGGATAGACAGTGAAAAAAAAAACTACCGGCAGATTTCTGCAGAAAGCTTGTTTTATACAAGGAGCTGCAGCTGCATACAGCAAGTACACGAGTAACGTAGTATATTGAACCTACACAGTGTTTTATTATCCCACACCGCTTGAGTTAGAATCTTTGCCTAGGTACCTACTCTACCTGTTAGATCTATACCCTTTTACATACCTATGTAGGTGCATACCTAAGGTAAGTATGATACATGTCTTACGTAGTGTAAGAGATCCAATCGACTGCTTACGTCTTACGTATCCTCTTATCTTTGTGAAGTCTTGTCTTTATATTTCGAAACACGATCGACCGAATCCAACAAGGGGATAATGAGTGGGGGAGGGGGAAAACACGACATGATCATCGAAAGTCTTCTTGGCTCATCAAAAACTTAAGGGCGGGTATTGACCTGAGATACTAATGAACTGATCTTCAATCCGTAACTTGCCGTCCCCACCTTGCCCGCATGAAGCTCAGCTCATGTGACATGTCCTAATTATGGAAAGACTAACTCGGAATCTCGGAAACGGGCGAGCATGGACCTCAGTTTCTATCCAAAGTACGCGGCTTCTTGCATTTTCGGAGAGAATACCCGGGTTCTAAGTACGTGTCTTGTACATAATATAATATTTGATCCGTTTTGTAAAGCTATTCCGAAAACTACCACCAACATTCGGCGTTATATCTACTTCCTTTCTAAAGATACCTTGGCAAGTAAACGCCTTAAAATATGGCCGTCATACGACATACAGTCGAACCAACCGTGGTAGGTACTGATTATGAAACTAGTGTAGAAACCAGGCTATCCAAGTTACACCATAAGATGGCTCGGCAGATGGGAACTTGACCTAGTTTGCTAGGTACATGTTTTAGCATTTCGAAACACAATAAGAAATCATTACCTAGTTCGAACAAGCAGTAGTAAAAGGGGGGAATTAAAAAAACAATGTACGCATATCGAAAAGCTAGGTGGCCTTTTACTCAGGTATGGTATTTTGCTTTTTTCTCTTTCGTTTCTTTCATTAACCGTACGAGATATATCTCCAAGGGTAAAGGTCTGAGTGAAAAGTACCTAACATATGTACGTAACTTGTGTAGGTAACGGTAGGTAAATGGACTTACATACCTCCATATTAATAATATTATAAAAGAAATCAGAGAAGAAACCGGATACCGGCTGTTAATTTAATCGAAACAAGCGCCTTTTACGAAAGTAAGCGCTTGAGTTGTCACCTCTCAAGTCCAACCCAATGCACCCCAACACGGACCGACCCGACGATACGGATCAGCCCAAGTTAATCTAGTCGATCGCAACCTTGTCTGCGGGGTACATCGTTTCTTCTTTTATATACCAGGTAATCAGTATATGCACAGCGCTCAGAAGGGAAATCTGCTTATGCTTAGCTCCCTCGAGAGTCAAACCTATAACAGCTTACACATAAGCGTGAGTCTTCCATGCATTTCCAATCACCGTTAATAGCTGTATTATAGCGTCTCGTTTCCAAGCCTCAAACTTACCTACATTAGCCCCTACCTTGATTATCACAACGTCAAGACCAACACATGCCACCCCGCCGGATTCCAACGGTTAGAATCCTTACCTGAGAAGTAACAACACCTATACTAGTTAACTGATATAGCAGGGAATCGGCCTAACTAGGGTCAGGATCTCTATAAGTACCTACACATGTACGCACATATGATCATAAATCACCTCGCTTGGGCGATACAGCCAACGATCGTCGCGTACAGATTCGGGATCTCAACCTCCCGTGCGTAGCGAGCAAAAGCAATGCTAGATCGGATTTATACGTGAGATCTCGACGAGGGCAGATGAACGAAAATGTCGAGGAGTTAGATCCTTGATCTGATTGGAGATAGCCATCTTTGGGCATACCAGGTAGGATTAGGCTATTGCCACATGGCGGTGTGAGCTGAACTTCGTGACCCTTGTAGGGGACAGGGGAGCAATGAACACCATTCTTTAATTCGGCGACGAAATCGTTATTATCTCACAATGCCCTTATTTTATATGAGTTGCTGACAAGGGCCCCGGGGCGAAGATGAACGAGAAGGTCAAGATAAGGTAACGTAACTAAAAAAAAAATTGGCCACGATTGTCTATCTAGGTAGATAGGTAGCATTGCCATCTACATAGCAGATAGTGCCGGGTCAGGACGGGCTCACTCCTCTAGCTTCTTAATATGCTATCTTCCGTTGGCCTCGAACGCCAGCTAAAATATACATCTCTTAAGGTACCTAGTATAACTAAGAACCTTGGAAGGTAAAGGTGTAGTTCCCATACGCGGGCAGATCTGGTGTAGATTTAGCTACCTATACCTACCTAGAACCAAGCGACGCAGCCAGGAAAGATATTGAAGACTGTTAGGTAGGCAGTTACCAAACTATACCAAGTAAATAACTCGATCAAATATATCGTGTCATAGAATGCTATAAGTAAACATACGGGATCGGGTAAGTGTCGATAGCCCTTACCGTCCTGCTTACTTCAAATTAATTTCCCTTTCACTAAATCGCAATCACTTATACTCTAACAACCTTAATGCTGCCTTAGATTGAATTTCTTGATTTGTAAGTGGCATGTATCATTTTATCGAATGAAATGAAGTAATTGCTTAGGTACCTACCTACCTAATTGCTATTTCATCTGTTTATTAATTGCTTTGTTAAATTATTAATATGCCATTATAAGCATGGTACTTCGTGGACAAGTTCAGAAACACTCAATTCATAGGTACCTACCTCACAGTTGGTATGCACACTTTCAGGGGCTCAGGGGTTCTGGTGTCTGATGGAGGGCGTATATTTTCGGCTACAATGGCAGAAAGCCACGCGGTATTCATAAACGAGAAGTAATGAGAGAACATATGTTATACTTTACCTACTATTTTGGAGACAATATTCAAACAATTTTTAATGTGATGAAACCATAAATTTGCAAGACCATGTTAGAACGTTTATGTAAGTAGGTACCTAGGTAGGTAAGATGGCATAGAACGCCTAAACCCGTAATCTCGATAACTATGAAAGATTTGAAGCTTGGAAAGGGATCAATTTCTAATAAAGAAACCCGATTGTAGTTATCTAGGTACTTAAACTGTCTGTACTTCAAAGGCCCTCGAGAGCCCATCGTATCTCGAGGTCGCCTCAGGGGTAAAGCTAACTGGTACACTTAAGCACGAAGACAAGTCTCAATTTGATTCGTTGGAATCTTCTAATAAAGAGGAAATAGACTACATTTTTCTTCTTCCTTTTCCGTTTCTTATAATATATTTTTGGAATACCTGTTCTTGTCTAGGTAGGTATCTGCTTAATCACGACCTTCAGGGCCGAAGTCCAACTCCTCATAGTACCGATAAATACCCATCGAGTAGTCCTGCCTTCTCTTGCTAGCCAAGTACTCCTTGATCCTAGGCCGATCCTGGACTGCGCTGTATAGCTTGAAGACATGCGCATACTTCCCCGACCTCTCGGCAGCGGCTACAGCCGTCCTAAAGGCAAATTTGGTACCGTCAAGGCACTATTATACGTCAGCAAATACACCCCCCGAGCTAGAGAAAGAATTGATCGCATTCCACGAATAGGGGTTAGAGGAGGGGAAAGAAAAATTCACCTGGAAGAGCACCAAATCGGCATAAGTTAGCTGGCCGCCATATAGCCACGGGCCTTCTCCGCTCGCCTTGCCTTGCAATACGCGCTCGAAGTAGCCTAAGAATTTAGGTAGTCGATTCTCCACGAAGTCCTTGCTCTTCCGCTTGGCCTCATCCTTTTGGTCCTCGTAGTACAGGCCTGACGCTATGGGATGATGACAGTCATGTACCTCGTTGCTCAAGCCGTCGAGCGCTGTCAAAGCTAGCGCATTGACTTTGTACAACGCATCTGGGTGCTCCTCGTCATCATCAGCCGGAACCACTGTAATATAGATTAGTAGTTACTCGAATATGTAGGACAACGCGTAATTCCAGATATAGCCCATGATTGCTCCTAACCAAGCTCGATTAGGGATTATCAGGGATTGTCAGGGATCAATAATATCGGATTTAGCCTCCCTAAAGGAGAGAGGTAGGGATATGGGCTTAAGTAAGTAATTAGGCATGATTTTGATAAGTTACATACATCCGAGTCGGGGTCCCAAGTATAATAAGATATTCGATGTTTGGGAGATGAGCAGCTCGCCATGGCGCAGGATTGGCGGGGCAAAAGGCGGCGGGTTAAAGTCATCGCCTACGTTGTTCTCGCCAATTTGCGCAGTCACTTGGTCCATGCCTCCCTCTGTATGTGCTGTATCTGTGTATGCTGCCCCAGCTTCCTCGAGCGCTAGACGGATGTGCTCACCACGACCCGGTATACCGGGCCAGTAAATAAGATCGTACGGCACGTCCTTGGACGATTTCTGGCGCTTGGCGGCAGACATAGTGGGGTGAAGACGTTGAATGGGGTTGCAAGTAAAATATCGGTTGGAATGTGGATATGATCTCCGGCAGATCTTAACGACAGCGCTAGAAAATAATTGGCGTTTGATCATCTATATGGAGAAGTTGTTAGAGTTAAAGAAGGCTCTGGGCTGTGAATTCTATATGTGGAGGTTGTAATGTAGTCGATCCCGGCATAGCCGTAATGTCGAGGATTGGATAGTACCTTGCATTAGATCTATACCATGCCCAGTATAAGTGCGCGGGGAAAATATGCAGTCGAGTCGTATGACGTTATTGACATTTTTACATATACGTGAGTACCATGAAGGTCATACACACCAAAAACTAAAATGGATTCGCCGTGGAATATTTATTCAGCCATAATCGTATTAACCAGTAGGCATTTGCATGTACTTAGGTAGGTAGGCACCTAGATAGGTAGATATTTAGGGCTATGAAAAAAATACCGGAGTTTATTTTGGTGTTATTGAGCCCAATCAGTCTCATAGAGGATAAAGGGGTATCAAGAGAAACGTGACTAGAAAAACAAAACGCTTGTTATATGCTATACTATTTCGAAGCCTTAGACACTGCATCCTCGATGAACTTGTTGCACTCGGTCGGTTCTGAGAATACATGCCATATATCACGAGGCACGCCCTCGAAAGCTTTCTCGAATCGCTCCGGCTCATTTTTGGCTTCGATGCCAATAGCCGCGATGTCTTCTACTTTACGGATAAGGATTACCTTTACCCAGCCAGGGTATGATCGATACCTAATATGACTTCAGGTTAGTATTATACGAGTCGAGTCTATTGAACAAGGAGGCCACTTACATGTCTCCATAAGCCTCGGGATCGGACTGGGTCGAGTCGCCAATACAGATCATCTTCCTTCTGGGAAGCCACGAATGGATCTTTTCCATACGACCAACCTTGTAGTCTTCTGTACCGAGAGTGAGTGTTGTTAATAATCCTGGCAAGCTCATCCAGCTCGCATCACGCAGAATGATGGTGCCGTGTGGATAATTCTGCTGGCGGAAGTCGCGCAGGAAAGGATACAGATTGTACGGCGAGGCGGACAGGTAGAACCATGGTGATTTTTCGTGGATGAGGGACTGGATGAACTGGTACAGCTCAGGCATCCCGGCACAGGCCTCGGGCTTCTCGAGAAATGTCGTTCGTAAAATGCCGATAGGGTCACTCGTCTGAGTAACTTTGATCGTGTCGTCGATATCTGTATCGTGTTAATGATTCACCAACTCTCATAAGTAGGTACCTGAGCTAAGTAGGGAAGTGCTTAGCCCATTAAAGCTTACCAGATATCACACCCCAACCTTCCGGTTCAGCGTAAAACGTCTTCATCTCTAGAACGCCATTGGCGCCTTTAGGAACCTCGGCAAACGTAGGAGCAAGCTCACCTCCCTCGCTAGTAGGGAGTCTCTTGATATCACTACTGATTCCGTTCCTACCACCAGGACCAAGTTTTAGTGGGCTGCTTCCTCTATGAAGCGCTTTGACCTGAGCACCTGGCTTGATATCTTGCAAGAACGGTCGAATGCGCTCTTCGACAGTGGGGTAATTTGGGTCTCCCTCATCCAGGTCAATCTTCCCAGCTACAGCCTTCACGGCGTCAATGACGGCGCAGGAGGAGTGCTGGGAGAAAGCAGCGGAGACGAATTCGGCCTCCCATTTCCCCGTTTCCTCGTTGCGATACGCGGTGTTGTCGAGCAACCAGACAGTATCTTCGTCCGTAATCGAGCGAGGAAAGGGATTGTTCTTGCCGAGATAAGATAGGAAGTCATAGGCTTTATCGATCGAAGTCCAGGACGACGAGAGGGGAGAGAAGTTAGATAGGTCGTGTTCGGTCTCATCGAACTGACGCTCTTTTCGCGTGCGATGCTGCATTTCGGTCGCGCCGGTGTACTTGTAGTGAGTCGCCATTTTCACCAGAGAACGTCCGTCAGCAGGCCTTTTATTAACAAAATGAGCTCTAGGTGATGTCGGTGGCTGAAGTCGAGTTGGGGGATTTTGTGATAGCAGCGCGTGATCTCACAGAAATGTGTCCACGAGTTTTGAATAGGTCGGGAATCGAAGGCACAGCGCAATGGCTAAGAGAATAGACTTCTATTCCTAAACGCAGTATATAAAAGAGATGAGATGAATCTTAACCGAAACAGCAAAGCTCTGAGGTCAGATGCAGATACAAGGGGCGACCGCTCATCAGCTACGGCTGGCCTCATCCTAGGACTTTCTGCCTTATGACGCTGCTACCATGTACGTTCATGGATATGGTTACTAAAAGGGAATGGCAGTGCAAGCGCTTGCCGTCCACACCTTTCAAATGCACCTACATATATATCCTAGCTGTCTAGGCAGGTAGTATATATAGTATTGGCATCGCTCGCGACTGATCTCTAACAGCTTGGCGCTGGAAATCGTGACCGGGCATCGTCGCAAGTACGACGTAAAAAGAAGACAACAAGAAGAAAGTCGAGCGATCGTCCAATGTTTTCTCCCCTCTCAGAAGAGCCTTAAATGGTCACGCCCCGATAAGGCGATGCGATAATCTCACAGGGGCTACGTAGTACACATCTCCAACATTTATCCCTGCTGTCAGCATCAGATATTGAGAATCGTTTTAATCTATTTATATTAACCGAAGCAGCACAATATTCTATATTCTTACAGCTAGGGGTGAAGAGTAAGCTAAGACCACGAAGCTTGATGACATGATTTTAATATAGCACCGTTCTTAACATCAAGCGGTAGAAATCGGGATATATTTAAGGGGAGGAGTCGAGCTTCCGTAATACGTGACAGTAGAACAGGAATTTGTCATGGTTTAGAGATGCAGAGAACTGCGCCAGGCATATCTTGTTCGTGCGGAGATACGTTACTTAGCCGGTATCAGTACCCCCAAGCTACATATATATATAGAATCCCCTTCTACCCAACATTATTTTATTTGAATTGATATATACATATGCTCGTTGAGAGTAAATAGATTATAGACGTCTGGTTTAAGAGTAGATGAGGAATTCATGTACATTTCAATTTTCAATAAATTCCATCGGCCAAAGTGAAGCGCAATGCTCGAAATTCGATGCAGTGGAACGCCTTACGAGGTATGACTCTCCAAGCACTGCCAAGAATCCTTCGTTGTCAGCTTTGTTCTTCTTGGTTGATCACGCTAAGCGCCTAATAGATCGGGCTTACACATGGCGAAGCAGCTAAGGAAAGAATAAAAGGGTCTATTGATTTCTATGGACAACTATTCCAAGAGTCATGCTCGATGAGTTGGGCAGAGGTCCTCGAAGAAGCAGCGACATACGTAGAACCTTTGAAGAGGATATCACCTCGCTATCTTACGGAGATCAATGGCATTGCCGATGGAGCGAATATATCATTCCTGGACATTCTGGCGTTGAATGTGCGGTCTGAGATTACTTTTGGTCTCTTCAGCGATATATCTAAGGGGCTGACCGACGTCCCTAGTGATGGGTGTACGAGCCTGGGTTGGTTGACTGAATCGACATCGTTTCTCTGTCAGAACTGGGACTGGAGGGTCGAGCAGGGACAGAACCTCGTAATATGCTACATATCACAACCAGGTACAGGTATCCCGGATATTTCCATGGTTACAGAAGCTGGCATTATTGGGAAGATTGGATTCAACTCGAAAGGTGTAGGCTGCTGCTTAAACGCTATTCGATGTCGTGGTCTTGACCGGACCAAGTTGCCCATTCATTTTGCACTCAGAACTGTGTTGGAATCAAGCTCTCGCGAGGAAGCCATAGAGCTGACCAAATCTTTTGGGGTTGCTGGAGGAGGACATATTTTAGTTGGTGACCCAACCGGGTCGACTGGCCTCGAGTGTACAAGCCTCTGGGTGAAAGAGCTGCTCATGGATAAAGAGGGACGGGTTTGCCATACGAACCACCTTGTTCTCGACAAGTTTGATATAGATGAGCCTCCTTGGTTAACGGATTCGCCCATGAGATTGGAGCGAATTCAAGAGCTCACATCCAATCTCTCGGGGCCTACATTGGATACAATGTTTGACCTCTTTAAGGATACTAAGGGTCATCCGGCGTCTATCAACAGGATGCAAGAAGGCGACAACAAACCTGAGACTCTATTCAGCATCCTCATGGACCTGACAAACAAGAATGCTCAGGTAACATTTGGTAGACCTACGGAATATAGCGAGATGGTTATTCTGGCTCTTTAACCTATGTAATTCATAAGTCTTGACAGATTATCAGGTTCAGGTTTATCGAGGAAGAATGGAGAATATGGATAAGTTCATATGTGCCTACCTAATATGACATACAGCACATATAAATCATAACCCACATTAGTGTCCCGCGTACCCGGTAACAGGAGCTAAACTCCTTATGGGTAGGTACTTACGCGCATATGTATGTGCATACATTAGTTACGTCAATAGCAAGGGTCGAATGCCCGTGTCCTTATCTCTTTTATTACTGTCTTGGATAAACCTTCACCTTCATTTCTATCCTATTCAACATTCAACATTCAAACATTCAACCTCAAAACTTCAAATGTTCTTCGCATAGTTACATGTAATATGTGGATAATCGTTACGATATAAAAACATCTCATGATATACCTATTATGAGTCGTTCGCCGGTATCATCTGGTCTCTTACCAATGCCTGGTTCGCCGTCGTCTTCTTGGGCCATCTACCGGGCGAGATTCGCCTCCGTCTTCCAAAATGCCGACACGTCGGTGTTAGTCGCCTTCTGGTTATTCGGTAAGTCCCTCTATTATCAGCATTATTATATCACTATACTATGCCTACCCAGGTATATAGGTACGTTGCTAACAGATTATAAGGATTGATCAATAATGTCCTGTATGTCATCATCCTCTCTGCGGCTCAAGACCTCGTCGGGTCCGACGTGCCCAAAGGACTCGTCCTGCTCGCCGATGTTCTCCCTTCGTTCCTTACCAAGTTGACCGCGCCATACTTCATACATAAAGCCCCCTATTGGCTACGCACAATTGTCTTCGTAGTAACCTCGTCGCTCGGCATGTTCATGATCGCGCTCACGCCGCCAGACAAATCCGTTGGTGTCAAGATGGCTGGTGTCATTCTCGCGAGCTTATCAAGCGGCGGTGGGGAGCTTAGCTTTCTCGGACTTACACATTATTACGGTCACATGAGTCTTGCTGCTTGGGGGAGCGGCACTGGCGCCGCTGGTCTTGTTGGTGCCGGGCTCTACGTCCTGTTTACTGACTGGATCGGCTTCTCTGTCAGAACCAGTCTGCTAGTGTCAGCGTTCCTACCTGTGATAATGCTTGTCAGTTTCTTCCTCGTCCTTCCTAGAGGGCCGCTTCGCGAAGGGAAGGATGCCAAGGAGTATCAGCCTGTGCTAGACCAAGACCCTAGGGAGAACGACATCGAAGAAGACTTGTCTACCGTGAATGCGACTTCTAGCCTACTCTCGCCTGAGCCGAGTGCTGCGTCTACCTCCTTCGCTGCCCACCCCCATCGCGCTGAGGGCATATCCAAATTCAGAACGCATATTCGACGGGCGAAGTCATTGTTTTTCCCATATATGCTTCCCCTATTACTAGTTTATGTTGCCGAATACACCATCAATCAAGGTGTATCGCCGACCTTATTATTCCCGCTAGAGCTGACTCCCTTCAAAGAGTATCGTGATTTTTACCCCATGTATGGGTTTTTATATCAACTCGGCGTATTTATTTCGCGATCGTCGACTCCCTTCGTTCGCCTCCGGCACCTATATATCCCTTCGTTTCTCCAAGTCGGCAACCTTGTGTTGCTAACGCTACACGCGCTGTTGCCTTTCATCCCTACCGTCTATATCGTTTTTATCATAATATTCTGGGAGGGCCTTCTTGGTGGTGCGGTATATGTGAATACATTTGCCGAGATTATGGAAAACGTTCCAACCTCCGAGCGAGAATTTAGTCTCGGCGCAACAAGCGTCAGCGACAGCGGTGGTATATGCATCGCTAGCTTCGTTAGTATGGTTATGGAGGTGCGGTTATGTAATTGGCAGGTTCAACATGGAAGAGACTGGTGTCGGAAAATCGAGGCCAGTTAGAGGGCCAACAGGAAGGCAAATGGCCTAGGTATAAAGGCCGTAATTCAAGACAGGGCACCTAGTATGTACACGCTCTATGGAGGTAGGTTTGATTACAAGACTGGTAGATTTGGTGAATATTCCTTTTATGGTGTGTCAGCATAGCGCAAATCCGCACATCCTCTTTGCTCATCAAAACTGGAGGCCTGCTGGTTGAGATAAAGACTACCGTGCCAACGCTGATTGGGACACTGCCAGACCCAATCCAAATCCATGTTCAGAGCACCACCATTCCACTGCGAGGGTGGTAAGATCCTGCCGTTATCGATGTTAACGGCTGCTTATGAGCTCGGTATAGAAATATGATAATAATATTATAGAAGTATGGTTGGTGAACTTACATATCCCACTGCAAATCATTACCCATCGCGTCGGTTGGCGCATCGTGGAAGCCATCTCCTGAAAAGCCGAGATTCGCATCTGGTAATATGTAAGGGTAGTTGGGTAATCCGGACATATGCTGGTCGAATCCGACACCCTCTGTTACTTGCTGGGGGCTTTCGGAAAATACTTGGTCGTCTCTTGTCACATTGGTGCGATCCCTCTCGTTTAGATCCTTGCCCATAATCATCTCCTTTGGATCGGAGACCTGCAGATGCAGAGAGAGGGCTTTCTCGACCGGAATGATTCCGAGGGCGCTCGCAAACTCGAAGGCTGCCTTAGCGAACCGAGCATTCGTCCCGCACACTTCGATGGTCGTCATCACGTCACACAGTTGCGCCACTTCACTCCTCATCTCTTCGATAGTGTAACGCTGTATAAGTCCCGGTTTGCTAATTTCTGGGTGCTCTTCATCTTGATATAAAGAGTCAGGGGAGAGTAAGGCGAGCGAAATGTCCAAGCTAGACATGTACGCGTAAAATATATCTATCCACGTAACTCCATTAATATGGCCAGCACGCCATATATCGATGATGAGACCGCCGCATCGCATGGCAGCAGTTAGGCAGACTTTGCTCAAAGCCCTGATTTTGGACGCATCGGGACCAAGGGGTTCTCCCCCACTAGAGGATCGGATAGTGTCGAGGAGGAATGGCCGTGTTAGGAAAGTAAGGACGTGGTGATACTGAATATGAAGCAGCATAGAACTACGTCGCTGGTTGGAATTGCCATCCAGATTTGCCGTAAATGCTGCAGGTCTCAGTCCTTTAGGAAGGGCCTCTTCCCAGCCTACAAGAGTCTCCAAGAACTCCAAGGCTCGCGCGTACATCTTGCCCGGAACGAAGCTGGGGTCGAAAATTTCGCGCCGAACGGCTGCGAGCAGCATGTTTAACTGGGCTGAGTGCTCCACGTAATGGGACGGCAAGAGATTTGTGTCTAAATACTCTTCGTCCGGAATTCCGACGTCCATCTCCCTATCGTCGATCGCGCTAGGTCGTCCCAGCGAGCAGCACAGAAACTGTTCATACCCGTATAATGTCCACCATACACGCTTTCGGAGCTGTCTCTCAACCGGCTCGAAGAGGTCCGAAGAACTCTCACGATGCATACCAAGCGCTATCGCTAGTCGACAGGCCGCGCCTTGAAACGTCCACGCGCTGGTCCGATCATTGGTATTGTGGAAATATAACGAAAGAAGCATATATGCACACACGTTCGGCAAGCTGGATGTACCGAGGAGTGGCGGAAGTCTGTCGACTTGCGCGAACCATTTTCTTTGGAATTCGAGCGAATCGCCATTCTGTGGTAGCGCTCGGGAACCTAGGATGATTATCATGTATAAGCAGCACAGCCATCCTACCGAAACGGAGAATTCTTTAATACGATCATTGCGGCTTGCATTTCTATGTGCCTCCCAGCAGCGCCACATCTTCTCATACGCCCTCTGGAATGTAAGCCGATGAAACAGAATGAAGTTCGGGTGCACATGGTGGAAGAATGCCTTAACACAGGCATCTGTGCGCTCTCTGGATGGCAGCTGAATCGTAGACACCCGTTTCCGATACCTCCAGAATTCGGGATCATCGAAATGATCTCTTAGCATATCTTCGCATATTCGAGGCGGAGAGTCTCCATCGAGATGATCTAAAATGCGACGATGTGGTGAATTAGAGCTAACTATCCCCGAAGGCGAACCGCTGACTCGACCACGATCTCCAGTTCCTCCCAACGAAGCAGCTAAAGGGTTATTGTTGAAGAGCGCTCCTCTCTCGCTCAACGTGAAATTACGACTCGTGCCCTCGGTTTCTTCTAGACTCTTCATCGCATCGGTCTGGCGTGCGAATATCTCGCGCATTTCCGCAAAGTAGGCAAGACTTCCACATGGCCCTACGTAGTGCGGCCGGCCAGTGGCATCCAGTATCAACCCGGTATTTTCAGCATTAGGCTCCACTACGCTATCTATAGCCGATCTGGGTGAGGGATGTGGACTTGAACTCGTAGGCGTAGATCTCATAAGGTACGATGGAGGCAACATCGTCTTATGGCCATCGGTCCCAGCTATGATCAAGTTCGAACCTGGTTTCTTCCACTGTTCATCGGCAACTAGCTGAGAGGACTTGGTAGCATCTAGCTTTGCAAACGGCTCAACTGATGGAGGTCGAGGCAAGTCGGACAGTTCGCTGAAGTCTGGCATGGCTATAGCCCTTTCTCGCCCAAAAGCGACCAGCTCATCCGCGGAAGCTCTGGGATTCAGATCTGGGAACAGACCCGAAACCAGGGCCTCGAGGGCTCTATATCGTTTGTCCAAATTCTCGACACTGCCGTAGACTCGTTGTTTCCGCGGCATCGTTGTCACGCACGGAATTCCAATCTCGACACATAACTTACAAGGAGGTTGATAGTCATGTTTCGTCGCATCGTTATCAGGTCTCGAAACTGATTGTAGACGTACACATTTGCATCTTCGAGTTTTACAGGCATCACAGCTAACCTGGGTCCTCTTCCGCTGAGAACTCGGAACGCGACGCCTAGCTTTGAGTTGCTCTCTCTGGTGCGCGGTCGCCGTTGATGTTCCGGCTGCGACGCTGTCATTATTTATGAAGGCAGATGGACCACCCTGGCTCGGCGGTGATGTCTGGGATGGTAGCATATTGTACGAGTCGGAGATAGCCGCCGCAGAAGCCAGATTATTCAAGCCGGTATGTGGTCCCTGTAGTGATATCCCGTGAACGAATTCGGGGGGATTAGAGTTGGCCACGGTACTGGGCTGGAGAAAGTGGTGAGGAAGATCTGGCCTCCATGGCTGTTGTCCTAGAGGGCCCAAATCACCAGGCTGCAGCTGAGCTTGTTCAGAAGAATCCATCTAGATGAGGATTTTCGTTGGCCTCTCGAGACCAAGATCATGTTACGCTCCTTGAAGAAGCGTGTCATGCATATAGAAAATGAAGGAAATTTGTATAGTATCATTTGACATTGATTTATTATAGATTAGGTAGGTAGGTATGTAGGAATAATCATGAAATAATTGTGAAACACCCAGATAGGTAAAAGCAATGCTACTCTTCACGTCATTCAATAATATCAAGAGTGAAGCTTAGTGGAAGCTGAAAAGGGGTGATAAGTCATAATTACATCACCGATCCTCGTCGACTCGATCACCATGACGCCTACAGCCAATTACCTACTAACACCATATAATGTTATTAATAAATATTAAGTAGATAAAAGATAAACGGAAAGATACCTAGTAAAACAAATAAATAAATAATCATATTTAGGTACCTAACCAATCTTCGGGGTTCAGCCACGGAACCCAACGGCGAAGACACTGACGATTCACATTCCAAGGTGGGGTATAGAGAAGTGTTCATTACTGGAGAGATAGATCTGATCGATCTTATTCACTTATTGAAACCAAGATTGCTCATCCAGTTCCCCGAGAGTCGTGAGGTAGCGTCACACCACATAAATGTCCACTGAATATTATGTGACCTTCTCGTTTTAGATGCATCCTATGTACTATAATTATAGAGGACCCACTTCGCTCCCTTCGAAAAGCAATGCCATTGAATAGGCCAATAGGATTATTATAACCTATGTGTGTTGCGTTTTTATTATGTCCATCCTAAGCCCCTATATTTATGTACAATAAGTTCGGAGAGTATTAATGGATAGCTGCTTGCCTCATAACCATGAACAAGACAATTCGACCTTTCTACATATCCAGGTTAGTAACACTAGACCACCACCAATTCACCCCTTTGTCGACTCAAGCTCCGCATCCTCATCGTCCTCCCCCTTAACCCGGTCCACCTCCTCACCAACATCCCCCTCAACGTGACCCTCAACCTTGCCACGTCTAAACGCCTTCCTAAGTTCGCACTTCCCAAGGACCTTCCCGCCGGCCTTGCACTCCGAGCACCGGCGACCGTGCTCGACAAACAGCACATGCAGCCCGTACTTCAGCGGCCCCGGGATCCTGACGTCGAGGTGCGCGAACGTCTCGTCGCGGCTCGCAGCCGGCGGCCGCCACCCCAGCATACCCGTAAGCCTGTGGACGTGGGTATCCACGGCGAACGAGTCGCTGCCCACGCAGAACAGCAGCACGCAGCTCGCGGTCTTGGGCCCGACGCCGCGGAACGAGAGCAGCTCGCGCATGGCCTCCTCGTCGTTGCTACCCGGCGCCGAGGGCCGCAGCAGGTGGTCGAGCGAGTAGGCCCCGTGGCGCTCCTTGACTTGCCGCAGGATGTCGACGATGGCGCGGCTCTTGACGCCGCCGAGGCCGCCCCTCGCGATGGCCTTTTCTAGCTTCGCGGGCCCGCCGGTCGCGATCGCGTCCCACCGCTCTTCGGACTCGCCGGGCCCGTAGACTTCGTCCATGTCTAGCTTCGCCTGCGTGCTGTTTCGATTGCTCGTGTTCTGCGAGAGGATCGTGCGTACTAACGCGTCTAGGACCGACGGCGCATCACCGCAGCCGGCGCGGTCCACTGGCGCGCTCACCTTCTCAGGCCGTTGCCGTTCTCCGTGTAGCGCGGCAAGGACATCGTAAGCGCGCGTACACTCCTCGGGTGTCGGACGAGAGAAGTCCGGGAACGGCGACTTGTTGGCGAACTGTGTGTAGGATTTAAGCTTCTTCTCTCGAAGACCTGCTGCTTTGTCACCGTCGTCCTCTTTGCCCTCCTCTGCTTTTATGCGCCTGGCCTGTTTTTTAGGGCTGGGCGCTTCGGTCTTCACTCGCTTTGAGATGGGAGAGGCAGAAAGATGAGATGATGACCTCTTGGCAATCTTGGTTGGAGGCTCAGCTTTCTTCGTCTCTTCCTCAACCATGGGTCGCTTACTCCGGCGCGCCGGCGCAACCAGCGGCTCTGCTGGAATATCCTCTTGCTTGATAAGCACATCTCCTTTCCTACTATTCCTCGTGCTGCGTCGCAGAGTTGCGCGAGGTTGAGCAGTGTCATCCGCATCGACCTTGACGCGAGCCTTAGCCATAGCTATGGAAATTTAGTCGAAGCAGATACTGTACAGTATTCGCAAACGCCAGATATTTACCGAGTCGATGTGAACAGACAAGTAGTCAGATATTTCAGAAGGGAAAATAAACTATGAGATAAGATGAGACGAGACGAGACGTAAGCGAAGTTGTATTATTTAAAATGAATTAATTATGTATATGTCAAGGTGGTGATGTAAAGAATTAATACAGGATAACAGTTATCCGAGCCACCTAAGTAACCCTACGGTGGTGTCATCGATTTCATTGAGCTACAGGGCTAGCTAGGTACATCGGTACCCCTATTATTGGTTCCTTCAGGTATCTTGGTACCCACATTTACCTGCCTACAGGTATGTACATAGTGGGTGTATAGCTAGAGACTAAAGCTTTTCGACTCCAACTAGTAGGTTAAAACATTTCAACATTTCAACATTTCAACATTCCAATACTCAAACGTCCATCATTTCACACTTGCGCATAGAAAAAGGGCGAGACTGACATTACAGCTTCAATTTGAAGCTTATTAATTCACTTCTGATAAACCAGCAATAATAAGTACTTTTGTTTTCCAGCAACTCCAGCTATTGTAGCAATTCCAGTAGTGATTCCGACAAGTGTAGCGATTCCAGCGATTCCAGCGATTCCAGCCAAGTCCAATAACGCCAATGCCATATGACTACAACCTTCCAAGTCACGGGTAACGGTACCAATACTCTTACATATGGGATATAATACAACCATGTTGTGGAGGTAATTCACGATTTCCAGTGCTTGCGCACATCCGGGTTGTCTATCGCCTTCCTATCGTATGTCTTCTGCTTAAAAGAGGGGTGTATAACGGATTCCCTAACCCCTTTTCACCTTTCCGAGCCCTAACCACTTCCTCTTGGGGGCGGGCATCACCGTTGTTGGCGTAGAAGGAGATGGTAAATCCGCCATATGGTTCTGCGATGTGATTATGTGTGGTAATTCAGCACTGCCAGACAGGAGTGACTGTCCACGGCTACGCATGATAGGAGGAGGGGTCGCGCTCTTAAAGTCATCCTCCACTACACCAGGTGGGCGCCATGGCATAGTCGCCGGTGGGGGAACACTACTCCTTCCGGGATGCCCGCCAAGGTTCATCGTCAGGGGTAGTGATGATAACACTGTCTGAGCCGGATTCGGCGTAGGAAAAGTCGCCTCGGTAGCACTAGCCGGAACGCTGTAGCTCTCTGAGCCGGATCGTCTAAAGAACGAGTTGAGGCCTAAGCTACGTCTGTTGGGTGTCTGTCCAGAGATCGGTGGATAATGGCTTCGTTTTCCAGGCGGCGTTGGCTCCGAGTGTTGGGGGTATGCTCTGATAGATGGTGCTTGAGCCGCATCGATACTGTTGCTTCTGCCTTTCCCATCCATCCAACCCATGCCCGGTCCCTTAGCGAGGCTCTTCCTAAGCTTCCCGCTGGATGGGAGTGCTGCGCTTGTGCTGCCGGTACGCGCATGCAAACTCGATCGTCGGTCAGGTGTGGGGGGTGCCTGACCCGACAGAGGAGGATCAAACATCTCTGCTTGTGGCGTTCGCAACGAGCTAGCCATCTCGTCGAGAGGGTCGCGCTTCAACGCTGACACGGGTGAGCCAAGATAGCCGTTGCCTTTCAGAGCCCCGAAGATCACGTCCGTTTCCCAGCCTCTCGCATCGGCCGGGAAGGAAAAGAGATCAGGAGACGCCGAACGACCGCTTCCGCGCTGTGCCAACGAATCCATATGGTACCTGTTAGGTCTCATGCTTTCTCGCATCCAGTAATCGACAGTAGGCGCCTCGGAGCGGGCGTCTGCTCCGCCGTCAGAATCCGAGTCTGATCCGACGCTGTTAGCCCTGGCGCGAGAGCTTGTTGTCTCGGCTGCCGAGTGAGGGCGGGGCGGGAGAGAGCGTGCAAGCTGGCCAAGGTCGGAGAACAGATTATTGTTCATCGTCGGCGTCGGCATCTGTCTACGACTAGAAAAAGACATTGCGGGCGCCTGCTGGTTATAGGACGTCTGGTAAGATGACTCTTTAGCCGCCCCGATTCTCTCGTGGACGGGCACAAGACCCTCTCCCGGAACAAATCCCGTCGGCCTTGTAAGGCTATCATGAGAGCCAGTAAGGTTCTGGTGTTTTCGGAGCGTTGACGAGGACACTGTGTCAGGAGTAGGAGGGAAAGCCTCGGGGTTAGAGAAATCCCTATGCGTAGGGTAGTTCGTGAGAACTTTCTGCAGGGCCTCTCTCTTCTCGTGCTTAGACTTGCCCTGCTGTGGCGGGTTCATTGAAGGCTTGGCGGGTGTGGGGGTTATGATGCCTCGACTACGATTAGGCATATGTTGCCTTTGGGTATCATCGGCTGCCACCATCTGCCCCTCAAGTCGTGCAATCTTCTGCAAGGGTGAAGTCATACCAAGCATATTATTAATGGATCGCATCTGGGTCGACAGTCTAGCGCCTCCGCCATGACTCTCCTGATTCGGGTTCTTTGTCGTCGGTGTTGGAGAACGGTCCAGATGGCTGCCGTCCATTTCCACAGCACGATCCGACGGCTGCGAACTTGTTTTATCTCGTACTTCTTTCGGGCCGTATATGCTGACGAAGGAACTCTCGCTGAGCACGCTGAAGCTGGGACTGGCGATACGGTTAATATCGCTAGGGGAAGCGCTTGACTCAGATACCTTGCGCAGATGCATTATACTGCTTCGGCCTTTCAGAACGGCATTTCGTAGATTCTCCGTCTGTTGGGTATGCTCCGAGAGGAAGCTAGGTACGCGCCCGAGACTCCCACCATCGCCGGCTAGAAGGGGAAGGTTGAGATTCGTGTTCGCGGGGTTCGTAGGAGCGGAAGCAGTTACAGATCCGGAGTTCGATCGCCCATCTGAAGCTAGATGACGATATGCTCCGTCAGTCTCGACCTGTCTGACCATCTCTCTTTCTAGGTTCATCTCCTCAATTCTTGCCTCTAACCCCACTATATGCCTGACGGCCTCCATAGTGGCATTTTCTAGCTCTACCATATCCTTAACCATCTTCTCACGTTCGGTCTCGAGTTTCCCGATTAAATCATCCTTCTCGTTACATCGCGACTCGAGCTTCGTAATAATACTCTCTACATCGGCGCGTTCCGATTCGAGCTGGTCGACCCTGTCTTCTAGGTCCATCTGTCTTTCTCGCCTATGAAACACTTCCACCTTGAGATGGAAATTCTGCTTGTGTAGCGTTGACAGTGTCTTCGCGTCCATGTCAGCCGGGTTCAATTTGCTATATGTATGCGGATAATGGTGAGCGCATCCTACCTGTTCCATCTGCCTAGCCCCCATCCCAGCAGCATCGGGAGGCTCGTAGTTAAAATCCGGCATATGTCGTCGTTCCAGGGCGGTGGCACTTCTAATGGGCAAGTTTGGCACATCCCGATCTCGAGTATCACCGGTGAACACAGTCAATTCGCCGCCATGCTTGGCCGCCTGCATCTCACTTCTCACCTGCTGTAGCTTTTCCTGCAGCAAAGCCGAGTTCGATATCGTTGATTTCCTAAACTCATCGCTAGGCTTGCTCGACATGCGCGAAATAGACTGGGCGCCTCCTCCCGGGCCGCTGCTGCAGTTAGAATGGTGGTATCTGTGTGTCGCATGCGAACCCGCGTGAGTCGGTTCTCGTAGCTGGGAAGAGGAGCTGGCCGCACTCTGCGATGCCATATGGCTGTTTGTGGCGCTGGCCGTGCTAGCTCGTGAAGGAGCTCGAGGATAAGAGCGCTCGCGCGACTCCTTTTGTCCTCCGATGCCATCCATAATTATACGGGCTTGATATAAATATTATGATACCTCGATGTATTCTCCGTCAACAGCAGTCAAGGTCGTAAAGAAGGCAAAGGGTCTTCGACTCTACCAATCAGAACTTCTTCGTCCAATTCGGTCTGTCGAAAAAGAAACGAATATGCAGTCAAAGACAATAATGATGTTGGTAGTCTTTAGGATACGGAGACATGGGCTCCAGGCGGATAGTGAGGCGATGGGACGGATAGGTATATAGGTGGATGAAGATACAGAATCTGTTATGGGCTGTTTTCGAGTAATCGAAGATTTCAATATCGAGAAGGGGGGGGATAGAGAAAATCGCGGCGCTCAGAGGCCCAGAATGAAAAGCGTCATCGGCGTTCGCGTGGTCCGACGGCTTGAGCGTCTTAGCACAGCGATTTATGACCAGGTCAGCTGCGACCACTTTACTGTTGGCTGGCCAGCAAACTCGTATCGCAAGGTCAGATATGTTAGATACAAGACTTCATTAATGATGGAAGATATTCCGAGTCATGGGGTGATAGGTGTCGCGTTTTGGTGCATTTGCTAGAACGCGACCTTCACTCTGCAACCTCTAGGAATACTAGAAACTGCTCCGACTCAGTGATTGGAGTGTATTATTCGGTGACACTCCTCAATCTACAAATGTTTGCAAGAATTAGAAGAGAGGAGGGGGAATTTCGGATTTGTTGTTACACTGATGGATGTGGAAAGATCTGTGGTCGTGTCTCAGGAAGATCTACCCATGATTGGCTCATTACAGGTATGTAGGAAAGAAAGGGCAGAAAGTTTGAGGCTTGGAAGGTGGTGGCACTGTACAGAAGCGAGAAAACAGTAGGGACTAGATGGTAGGCCTGGCGATGGGATCCACGATAGTATCGGCAGGGTAGGGAGGATGTCCAGGTTAGAGCAGGGTGATATAATACATATCGCCCTGGAGATTATAGGACGAGGTTTGATCAAAGGAACGTGGCGATGAGTTCACGATGATAGGATCGTAGAACGGTGGGATTGTGGGAATTGGGAAAAGAAAGCAAAGCATATTCCGTACATAGTACACTAGTTTCCGCCATCTTACTCCATAAGCTAATCGATAGTGATTTCCAACAAGGGAGAGTCCTGCTTCATCTCCTTGGTTCCTTGGTTCCTTCTAAGAATGCTGAGTGCCGCGTTCTGGATGGGGTCTCACTTCTATTCTGAGCCCCCTGTTGGTCCCTTCACGTCGGGTTCTAAGAGCTAATGTATCTAAGGGGAACCTGCATGACAGGGATTCTCAATGAGGAACTAGAGCCCGCAAGTTCCTGCCAGGAACGAGGGATGTCGTTCATAACTGTTATGAACTAAATGATAGCGGAGTACAGGTACTTCCTAGCCCCCTATTTTGTAGAAACCGACTAGAATAAGCAACGTTGAATGTACGGTTCAATAGGTAGACATCTGGATGTTGTAATGTTAAATACACTCTCTTTCAAAAGAGAATTTATGGTCATACATTTCTAATAACAATAACATTGAAGAAACTAGATCCTCGAAATAACCTTAGAAGTTATTAATATGAACACGGAATGCTTATGTTCCATTTTCCAAGACTCACACATACATACATACTACCAAGCTTTCAATGTTACTAATTATCTCAATGTCAACCCCGGTATGAGATATGAGATATTAAAAACAAAACCGTACACTTTTGAATTAGACTGGAAAGTTTTAAAGCTTGGCTGAACCTATTAAGTCGTAAGGAAGCTGTATGAGGATGTGATTTGCTGCCACGGAATTCCCTTTCTTATATAGTTACATCTATGTAATATTACATACCCAGACCTATCTAGTGGAATTACATACATACCTCGTTCTGCACAAAAGTACCAGTACTAAAGCAGTTCCTGATCAGCCAGCCCTTGCGAAAGCTCTGACCCGTTTTCGGTTGCTGCCCGCGTGAGCCGGACCATGCTGAACCTGGCTTCCACGGCGGTGGGAAATACTGCGATTGGTCGAAGCTGTCGTTTCTACAGGGGTGTTTCAAAGTGATCGTTTCTGACAGTTGCAGTGCTACAGGGGGCTTCTTATTTCTTTCCTACCCCATCCATGCTGTGATACTCGATACCATTGGGTCGCGACGGTCTAGGTCCAATGCCAATCTTCTAGCGCTCGTGAAGAGACAGGTACAGCCTGCGAACAAGGCAAACTGGGGCGAGTGATAAGTAAAAACACCAGGAAGGCTTGTCAATTCGATGCATATTCTTGAGAAAATCCTACATGCTGGAACATGAGGAGGTCAGAAAGCGACCCGATTCTGCATCCCCACGATACCAGAATTACCTTGGTCTTGGCTCTCTCGAACTGGTGGCGGTCCGTATCTAGATATTCATGATTTCGTCATCGTCCATCGTCGGGGTCATCGCCTCAGCACAAACCTTTACCAACTTATTACTATCCAGGCTGCTAGGGACACAGCAGAAACATACATAATAATTAGACAAGGGCTTATAATATTGTACGTCTTTATCCCTACGAAATATTGGTGGCCGTTAATTAAGCGAGTTTCGGTGTTTTATCACTTTTGACTCGTTTTTGACTCGTTTGTGCCCAACGATGTTGAAATGAAGCGAATGAACCCTTAAAATATGTCAAAAATACCCACTTGGCTAGGTACTCATGTAGCTAGTCATGTCTTTTAGCAGACTATCTTCGCGATATGTATTGCACTAGCTGGCTGATTGAAACATTCGGAACGGGCACTAGCCGAGCCACAAGGGATAGCCTTGAAAGATTCAACTTCTCTCTCGAGGTTAAGCTCATGAGGTACAAATTCATCCTTGCCCATTAGATTTCTCACAGGTTAAAGGCATATTTACAAGATAGTTTGTACGTATTGTTCTGGGTAGCCTATTATATTTACAATATAGGTAACCAATGGTTAGCAGGTAGGTAAGCAGGTACACATAACTGCCTATTACCTAGGTAGGTAGGTATTCCTGCTAGATGGCGTCGAAAGAAGATTGGTGAATAACTAAACTACGAGGCTCATAGATCAGAATTGGAATGTCGCACTTAAGCTGAGTCTTAATTAGTATATATTAGACAGCTCTCACTCTGTGGCGCCTACACCAGTCTTTCTTCTTGTACTTAGGGCGACAATTTATGTCCGATAATCTCCAACATATGTCTGGGAAACCCATCCATCTCACTGCGGAATAGCGATGGGAGTTCACTTGGATGCTGGCGCATTACTAAGGCTACTTACCTAGATATGCAGTATGTCATATGACGGTAGCGGCACATAAATGGCTATATAATATAGGTACCTATGCAGATAACTTGTCTCTTTTCTTGCGGAGTGAGAATCCTACCCCATATACGAGGTACTGTCGTGCTACACACCTATAGCGCGACAGGCGTCTAGGCCAATTCATATATGGTAGCGGCAATTGCACCAATCACTGCCATAACCAAGAGCTAAGTTGTATTATACGAGCTCGATCAGCTGAGTTCGGCTTGCGAAGACAATCTGTAGCATCGTGGCTTATCTCTTAGATGCCTTATGAGTCGAGCACGGGTCGCACTTGAGTAACAAGTTATCAATTCCCGACCATAGGCGTAGTGGTGACTCGAGAATGAAACGTTGAAAGAGGCATTGCAATATCTACACTGGCGACGTGGCAGCTTGCTTGTCGTGCCTCCACCAGATATTCATTTAAGCTGCCGATGGCGTATGCAAGATCACGAAGACCGGTCGTAATGTATGAAGCTTACAGAAAAGCTAGACATCACCATTCAAACGTGAACAGTAATTATATCCCGTATGAACTAACTTGATATGGCACGTCTTGAACGCTTAGCTGCCTACACGAGTCAATGTCTGCCTTCCCGTGCCACTGGACATAGTTGCGACGTCGAAATCTTACCTATCTTTCCTATAGCGATAGAGATATAGTACTCGGCTGGGTTGCTGAGTAGGTACATATGAAGCTTTTTAGGGGAAGTACTGAGGGCCGAATGTATATTTTCATCCTTTCCTAGAATGTAAACTGTACGATTAATAGGGGTAGCCATTTGCCAGATTGTATCACTTCTTTACCTAGGTACCTATATATATCTAATGCGATGAACCTAAGGGCTATTGCATCTCTAGAACATACGCTTCACTCAATGTGATATGATGAAATAAGGGTTAATTGTATATGATTTCCAGATTTTGCTTCTAGCTGCTCTGTTATATACCTTAGTAAGGTATCTACGATAGGTAAGTTGACGAAGAAGTTCACCAAACTGGTAGTCTCCTACTTCGATACCATGTGAGGCCAACCTCCTTACCACTCTAGTTATAACGAGGGGTAATTAAAAGATTTAGATATAACAAAAATAATATGGTAAGATGCATAGTCGGAATTTTCTATACTAAATGTTGATACCTCACCTCCTGAGATCGATATCAATAGGGGAACGAGACGGTGATGATCTAGATACGCATAGCCTAATTGCTGTTCCAGAGCCTGGATGGCATCAAGATAGGTTCCTAAGAAGACTCGGTAACAGCTAATCAAGGTATAACACATAGATATGTATTTAGTAGACGGTATAGGCCAAGACCATTACTTACCTAGACAAGTTCTTCATCGTAGTCCCAGATTTGAGTCTCATCCTGCTTATATACTAGTTCCACTTGTACCTAGTGTGTACGTAGGGATATATCCGAGTGGATGAGTTCTATAATAGGGGCATAGGTAAAACCCGACAGAACGGCTTTGCTTGCTTGATTGCTTGCCATGAGTACCTATGATATATTGCTCCAATTGGATCAGGTTATCTGGTTATCTCATAGATACCGCCTACAGGTAGGCACATAGAAGCGGGCACACCCTTTCTTGTGGTCATCGGAAACTCTTCCTCGACACCAGTAGCGTTTGGCCCGGTCTCACTGGCTAGAAGACGCGACGGCTAGGATGGTGGGAGGACGCATTGCCGTGTATGCTTGTCAATGCACATAACCTATTTGTCGACAGTGCTAATTAACTATATGGGCGACATTACCGTGGCGTGGCGGAATTAGAACCCCATCTAGATGGGTTTATTAATACTATAGGTCACGAAAAAGGTGACAAGGGACTGAGGATTTTTCGGAATATTTGATATGAATGTGATCAATCCCATTTGCCTGCCTACCTGCCTAACGTAACGCCGTTTACTATGCCCGTACCCGGTAGCTTAAAGCTCTTCCTTGAAGAACTTCTCTTCGCTACCTGTTTCCTCGCCTTCATCGTCACCGTCGGACTTTTTCTCCTCGCCCTCGTCCTCGTCCGTATCGACCACGCCACGAATCTCCCGGGGATCGCCAGGCATCTCGACAACCTCCAGCTTCCAGCCCCTATCTCCTGCTAACTTCTGCAGCTCCTTCTTTAGCTCCTCGACCATCTCCGGACTGAGGTTTAGCTTTTCCAGCTCCTCGTCGGTGAGTATGTCGACCCTGCTACCTTCTTCTTTGCTGCTCCCCTTGGCCACTACCTCGATCAGGGGGGCAATGTTGGGGTTGCGGAAGTTTCGCGGCGGGGCTAGTTTATGCGCCTCTTTACCATCTTCGCCGCCACCAAGCATCCGTCTTCCCCCGACGACTACCCCGCCGATGGTGATGGGAGCTTTGATCTCCCCTTTCGCCTGACCGATCATGGCGGCCTGTGCTTCTAGGGTCTTCTGCGCATGCCAATCCGCCCGTTCGGCCTCTGACACGATAGCGCGACAGCTGATGACGTTCGCCCTCTCCTCCTTTGGCGGCTGGAAGGCGACGTCTACACACAGCCGGGGCGTGTTAACTACCATGAGGTATGCGCAAGTAGTCACTTCCTTGATCCAACCAATGCGATCCTGAGTGCTACCTGGGCTACAGTGGTATTGTATCTCGATGGTCCGTTCCCGACCGGTAAGATCGCAGATGGTACCGTCGCCCATCTTCTGAACCAGGTATCTTTGGTCGCCCTTGATCTGGAGTTCCGTGTTCGGGGGCGGCGTGGGAGCTGAGTGCCCTTTGTCGCCAGGAGGGTTGGATTGGCCACGTCGCGAACGCGAAGTAGTGTGAGGATCGGGAACTCTTCCAAGAACATATTCTGCAGTATTGATGTCACGCACAGGAGGGCCGCTCTTAACGCTGGCGGGGAGGGCATGGAATTGCACTACATCGCGACCGTAGCAAAAGCTGTAACTCCACCAACCGGACATATAATAGAGACAATTGCCATCAAGGCCGTTGATGAGATCCCAGCCGTGGGCTGAAGCTCTTGCTAGTTCTCGAGCTTCCTCGGCCCTGGCTAGCTCGGTAGCTGTCTTATTCGGGGCGGGAGGAGATTCGATGACTGGTATGGCGCATAAGTAGCGATTCGGGGACATGTTCATTATCTCGTAAGATTCGGCGATTTTGTGGTCGCCGTTGGCGCTGGTGTTGTCGTCATAGCTATCCTTAGCAGCTTGTATGTTTGACGCAAGATCGGTCTGGCCAGCAAAGTCGGCATCGTAGTCGGGATGTGAGGGATTGCTCCTTTTAACTAAAGCTTGGGCTTCGTTTTCTGATATGTAGGACTCGGAGAAGGTTACCTCGAATTGGGGATATGCTAGAAGGTCATGATGAATGCTAAAACCTGGCTGGCGAGCTTGACTCGACTGCAGCAGGGTGGTTAAAAGAAGAAAGACTTGGTAACGGCACATGATGCCGTCTTGTTAGAGAATTATATCACATGGAAACGGGAAGGTGTATAGACGCATAAAGAAGTGGTGATAGTTATGCGCGGAAGTACATGATATGTGGTAGTTGGACTAGAAGTTGTAATGGTTGAACCGTTGAACATTGAAGCTATTCCGTCTATCTAACCGATAAGGACAAGATGGCCAAAAGGTAGAATTACCTTATCCGTCATTGGGAAGATCCGACGTTTTGCCGATAATTGTATGGGTACCTAAGGTACAAATGTACATGAATGATAGATAGAAGATACATAGGTACATATTAATTGTCTTGAATATCAATTTACAGCGAACCTGTCAACCCTTCTAGTCTTCTTCCTAATTGACACCATCAGAAACAAACACTACATTTAGGTATGTACGTATATCTGTCGATAGAACGAATCACATCTGATTTACAAATAATAAATTATCTACGCACTTTTTATATTCAGTACCCTGGCTGCCTGGCAGCTACCTACCTAAGGATTACCTCCGAAAATATCGCCGGTCTAGATCGGTATCTTGCTCCGGTCTGTTGGCTCCACACATCACCGGGTCTTCCGGCTTACTCGCGGAGAACTGCCGGTAATAGTTCTGATCGGCAATCTATACTATCTTCCGTCGTCTATCTATCTTATAATAGATGTATCCGTTCCCCGTAGTAAAGGTGGTGTTCTTCCTATCTGCGAGCAGTAAGCACGTAGACAGGCTGGACAGGTAAAGCTGTCAGCACCGCCGGCGCCTATTCTTAACTATTGGCTATCTAGCGTCGACTCGTTGGAGATGTCACACCACATGTTGGAGCCATTTTGAATATGTTGGAGACCCGGAAGCAACATCCAATCTCCCGCGTCACAACCAGGCACGTTCTCGTACTACTCACTTACGTCAATCTAACAATACTTCGTCAATCAACAATACATCTACTTATCCGCCGAATGACGATAACCTGACGCTCGGAACACGCTTCTGCTGCGGCTGTCACATTTACCGTAGTACCCGTTCGTGCGGTATTGGGTGCTCATTGCGACAGGGACTTATTAATCTTGGGCTGACCCCTGAAATCAGATACGAACGCACGTCAAGCCATCAGCCATCGGCCATCATTCGAAGTAAATAATCCCACAGTCGTTTCAGTGACGTGATGCTTAGGAAAGGAAAACAGCTGGATCTAACATCCTGGTCTGCCTGGTGCACCGAATATGACTTATCAACTTATAAGACGAAAATAGCAATCTTAAATCACGATTTGCGATATCAAGGGTAGCAAATGTTTCGGTTCCTACATACCTGCATACATAGAACTGATCGTACGAATACCGGAAGCGAGAATTATGGCGGCACTCAGGAGAAGGAGAAAAAAAAAAGCCAATTTCCACGTCATCATCCTTGACCTTCTTAATAATTGTGGCTTGGATGGGCTCGAACGTGGCAGCATCTAGTAAGACATGGAGAGTTTAACGAGAGTCTAACGAGAGCTCACCGACATCCATTTTAGCTGGCCGAGAAGCACAATCCTAACTTATAATGTATAAGCCGTCATTCTATGCATTAGCACCACGGTCGCGCATGCATAGATGGGCGGTCAGCGGAAGGGAAGAAGGTTGAATCTTCTCTCGCATATCGGCTCTCTCGCATATCATATCATAGGACACCCGCGAGTCTAGGACTGGCTGGAATGGTTGGAATGGTGAATGGTTGGATAGATCGATGGACATCTCAGCGGATCCAAGATTGTGCCGGCAATGAGTCGAATAAGGCCGCACGTTTCCGCTGTACTATGTAGTATGTAGGGTATTATGTAGGTGACTTGTTCTTCAAATCTCTTCATTTTCAATCTTCATACATCTTCACTCTGTCTTGAGGCAACGACAGCCGCAGCCAGTGATGCGGTAAGGATATGCACCCACTCATACGTCCATAGAAGACGATTATATTGGACAGATTGGATAAGAAATGTCCTGACATGTCCTGGGGCGCGACCCACCGTCGCCCTTCAGGGATCCGCACCGCCTAAAGAATCTTTTCCAGCCACTCAAAAGGGTCGCGGGGGTGGTCGCCTCACTCTCGAACAACACACTGACTCATTGACACCCAATGAGTGCTAGATTCGTCAAAAACAAGGCAAACAAGTGGCAGCTAAGATATGCTAGGATATGCAAGCTATTGCATGCATCTCTCCTTGGACGATGGGCACGAGGTTTCTCCCTTGCAGACCGAATGCGTGGCTAGCTCTTCGCGCTCCTTCGTCTAATAAACTGTCAGACTGTACATCGTATGTATGTAGGTATGTGTGTATGTATGTGTGTATGCCGCGGGCATTGCCCTTTTCCGCTTTTTCTTCTTCTCTGTAGCTCTACGGTAGCTCTAGGGCTGGTCTGTGCCGAGTGCGGGTTCGCTGGGGAAAAGAGAGACAGCCCAGAGAGATGAGCGACCTGCAAGTGGACCTCAATAAGCAGCACATGGGCAAGATTCCCATAGTGTACTATGTAAACGAAGAAACGAACGGGCGTTGCAAGCAGTCCGCGCGCACGACCCGATAAACAGATCCTATCGAAATGCAAGATGCATCCGACGAGATTTTATCTCCATATCTATACATACCTCCATACCTCTATTCCTACCTAGGTTAGGTACGGCCAGGTATGTATGAGTTATCCCTTTCTTATGTATGCAACCCCACGTTCTGGATGACGACGAACAGAGAACGGACAAAAAGGAAACGTGCATGACCTACCTACGTGCGTGGCTTTACAGCATAACGAGAAAGATTCGGGAAGGAAACTACCAGTACACAATACCCAGAGAATCAATATTTGGTATTTGTAAATTATAACCCATTTATTTCTATGCTCTTATGCTCTTATGCCCTTATGCCCTACGCCTCTACGCTCTACGCTCTACGCTCTACGCCTCTATGCTACAGGGGATTTTTACTGATAAAACCATGAAACTGGATTACCAGGCTGGATAATGGGATTTACAAATTTCCCATCATCTTCAGGTTCTTAGCATTACTATAGAGAGAGATCCAAATAGATCATCCCCATCCCCATCCCCATCCCCATCCTAATCAATACCGAATTTGACAACTCGTCATTACGAAAATTGGACCTTGAAATGCCGCTATAGCCTTAGCAATTCATTAGACTTATTAAATTTGTTTATGTAATCAGCCAGTCAGCCAGACGATCTATGTACCTGTCTACCTGGGTAGGTACTCAGCTGTCTACTAGTAAAACCACTTTCGGACCATGATAATTACATAGGTAGGTAGTATATCAGTAATTAATCACACACGTATGTACACACGTAGAATAGAGTAGAGTAGGATAGTTCGGTAACATGTCACACACTGCTTACAATCCCCCTACATACCTCCAAATTTGCCTACGTGTCAGTGTGTTTTCTTTCTCTCCGTTGCCCTGATGATTTCGCAGAAAACAGCAACGATCGATGAATTGGCTGACTGCGTCACTCGGGCGAGGGGGGGTCCCCCTTGCAAGGACACTGGTATAAAGAAATATAACCAAAAAACTGACCTGTAAGGTCCTAAGATCCCGTAGCGGAGGACCCAGCGTCGAGCTCGCGCTGCATTTTGCTAGGTTACATCGCATTAGACCGTACTGTAAGTACTCGCAGGTGTGCTAGTCGTTGCCATATTCTGCAGAGAGCGAGACATTCCGGATGGTGCAAGCTTTTTCCCATCGGGCTGTCAGCAAGAGTCTCGAAGGTCTTACTATGTAAGTCCCC
Organism: Annulohypoxylon bovei var. microspora; assembly: GCA_022836615.1. NCBI lineage: Eukaryota > Fungi > Ascomycota > Sordariomycetes > Xylariales > Hypoxylaceae > Annulohypoxylon > Annulohypoxylon bovei. The sequence goes on along the minus strand of MU405255.1, from coordinate 72,621 downwards.
TCCCCCAAGTCTAAGTGGGCTTTCTCTTGCAGCAGGACAGCGAGGTCTGACAGGCCACGGCGGCCCATCCTACCCTCCGGAAATCACCCCCAAAGCGAAGAAGCTAGCTAGTAGCTACATAGCATCGACTGACGTCCCTCTAATACATGCAATTCTTCGAAGTGCCCTGTCAAATCACACCAGTTCCTGGGACGCTAGCTTGTTTGGCAACCCATTCGAGGTTGCAAGGGTCTGGAGCCAAACCCGGGCCAGGTTGCAAGGCCAAGAGTCGATCTAAGCCCGCGGGATTCTCGTAAATTAGATACATACCGGTACATGCAAATTGGACAAGCGTATCGTGGGAAAGAGAGCGAGGATTGCAGACCCGCTGCCGCGCATGGTTCCAAAGCCTCGTCTTGACTGACTGGTACATAATTAAGCAACATCCTTTGGTTTTCAAATCTTTGGGTATCGAAGTCTGTGTTTCGTTCTTCCCTTTTCCCCATACTTTTCCTAGATCGGGTTTTAGTCCGTCAATAGGTATCATTCTCGCCTGGCAGATCTCGTCGACGAGACGAACGAAAATCAAATCAAATCAATCATCCTTGTTGGACTCTCCTGTCGAGGGTTCTACCCAACGAGGCTGCTCGTATTGTTAGCGTGTGTGAGAGGGGGGAAGAAGAAAAGAAGAAACGAAGAAGAAGAATTAGTGAGGCGTGAAGCGTTAAGCGTTAAAGCGTTAAGGGTCGAGATAGCAAATCTCGCCTCGTCTGCTAGCCTGCCTCAGGCATATTGTTGATCTTCCCGCCCTCACCGACCACTCCCGCACGAGTCTGATCTTATAATCATGAGTCATTGCACAAATCAAGATCTCGAGATCCAGAAGCTTAAGCTCCTGATAGAGGAGAGGGAGGCGGATCTTCGCAGAGCGAAGGAGGAAATATCGCAACTACAGAGCTCTGTTTATCAATCGCAAGTAGTTCAGTCATCGAGCCCGAGCATTCTTGATGCTTCTTCCACTGTTCATAATGAGTTCCAACTGTCAAGTACTCCTGCCACACCTGCCACCCACTTCCATCAAGATGGCATGTCGAGAAGTAATACAGTTCCTCGAAGCAATGGTATGCACGGGTATAGTCGTCATGAAGGCGCTGCACGGCCATCTGTAAGATAATTTTCTAAACAAGCCTCTGTGTGTGACTGACCGGGCATACTGACGGGCACTCGCTAGAACCGACATAGCCATAATGCCCACGCCATCAAGCGTGCTAGGACCATGTCCCAGCAAGCTCCGGCCTCGCAGAAGATGGACCGTCTCGGTTCAAACCTGTCCACCCAGTCTGCCGGTCCCTTCACCGGCAACGTCCCGATATCTCCTCCGCCGCGGATACATAACGCCGGCGTGCAGATGAGAAGTGCGGGCGTGGCGGATTACGTAGACAAGGACGAGCCCGTATCATCTTACGCCCTCGCTCACTCGCAGTCCCTGCGTTCCTCCCAGTCGAAGCATCGACATGACATGCCTACTCTGTCGGAGACGGGGCCCATGACAGGCGTGATGCTCGACCCCGAAGTATTCTTCTCCCAACATCCGTACTCCGAAGAATCTTCCCAAGCGGTGGATTCTTTCGGTTCGTCGGTGCCTTCGCAGAACCATGATGTCGACGTGCCCCAGTTCAACATTACTAACGTATCCGTCTGCGGTTCGATGACGACGGCGCCCACATATGACACAGCGCCGATGACCCGACAGAATAGTCTGTTCGACAACCAGTCTGTCTCCGGCGGTGTTCGTATGATGAGTCTCGGCTCGCAGATGTCGCAAGGGGGTGAGGCGTTTTATCAGGAAGGGTTTCAGCAGAACGGCGGCAGTGGAGATAACTCGCCGTTAGGGAAGCGGCCCTACTGCAGCGAAGACGCACTCATCGCCGTCGGGGCAAGCTTAGCACCGCCCTTCGCCCACCAATATGCCGCCTCGGCGCCTACCGACGCGCTCCTCTCATCTTCGGACATGGAACGGTCGGTGTCTAGCGCGAGCATGGCCAGCACCAGATCGAGTTCGTCTCTAAAGGTCCGGGCCAAGGATACTCTGAAGCTTCAATGCCAGCGTGCTTTGAACGCACCCTTGAAGCCCAAGCCGAGCAGCGAACACATTGCGGGAGAGTCGCAGGCTAATTCTAAGAAGGATGGTAAGACGGCCATCGCGAAGACCAAGTACGTACGACCGAAGCAGCCCAAGGTCTTCTGCGAACAGTGTGACGAGCACAAGGACGGGTTCCGTGGAGAGCACGAACTTCGTCGCCACAGAGACGCCAAACATCAAACCACCGTCAAAAAGTGGATTTGTGTCGACCCAGTCGCCCACGGCCTCTCCATAGGCATCCCCGCCGTCAACCCTCTCAGTAAGTGCAAGGCCTGCAAAGCGCAGAAGAAATACGGCGCATACTACAACGCGGCCGCACATCTTCGCCGCACCCACTTCAAGGAGAAGCCGTCGCGACAGAAGAATAAGGGCAATGGGAATAACCGTAGCGACGAGGACAAGCGCGGTGGCAAAGGGGGCGGCGACTGGCCCCCGATGAACGAGCTCAAGAACTGGATGAAGGAGATCTGGGTAAACAAATACGAGCTAGACGATGACGACGACGGCGAAGACGATGTTAATCATCCCATGGCGGATCCCGAGTCCGCCGTGATGGAATCGTATCCTGCCGAGTTCAACATACCGCACAAGATGGCTGGCAACATGTTTGCCGAGGTGGATTATAACAACCTCGTCGTCAACACCGACGTCGCCTACATGAACGGAATGCCGCTTTCGTCTGCCGATTTCAACTTCAACAATGCCATGTCGCCTACCACAATCTCATCCACTTTCGCCCCAGACCTTTCAGCAATTGCTCCTCAAGACCATATGAACCAATTCAACTCGGCCCTGTCGTCCTCCGCAACTGTCACCCCGATGACAGTCTACCACGAGGTACCGCAGCACATGGAGGAGTTCGAGTTCAGTATGGTCTATCCTTAATGATCCCACCTGCTTGCTCTTTTCTTTTCATATTTACGAGCATATAGAAGGATAAATTCGACGAATGGGATTCCGATAGAGGCACGCGAAGAAGCAAAACCGAAAACGAATGAAAAAAAGGTCCAGAAAAGGGAGGAGAACAGCGTGGATGTTTAACGCCATTTCTTTCCTGATCTTCGCACGGAGTCGTTTTGACCTGACCTTGGCTTCGACCGATTAGTAAATCTACTATATCGTGTCAGCCTAGATTCGATTGTCAAAACCGCCACCCAAAGCTCGAATAATGTTGTTTTTCTATTCGTCTGTTATCGTCGTACGATTCTCTTTTTTTAATGCGCCGTTCTTTTCTTGTTCATTCAAGGGGGTTACATCATATTGTCCCTCGTCTTTTCATCTCATATAGCAATTCGACAGGTGGGATCCGTGCGGATACGTTTTCATCACCGCCTGCTTCTTCGACTGGGCCGACCTACCTATCGTAGCCGGCATCTCGAACGGAGGGCAGCGCCGGGATTGTACTGTACCAAAACCGCAAACGAACACAACGTTTTACCAGGGGTGTAGGGCTTGCTGATTTCCGGCAGCCCGGTGAAATATCTACGCTGGACTGAAATATGACCCGGCTGCTATTCGCCTACTACATCCATGGCCTCCGCGAGGAGACTTACGAGGAGTCCAGGCGACCTAGAGGCGGCGCCTCTCGACTTCTTTTTAATCCTATTTTGTTTCTCCCCGCCAAACTATGGTCGCGGCGTTTTGGAAACATGGCATATTGCTTTGGTTTATAGGACTGGCGACCTCAGGGATCTCTCTTCGGCGTTTCCGCGTGTATATACTTGTCACCTGGGCTGGTAGACGGGGGCAGGAGAGGCTTAGCGGCCGGGCCGGTTATGGCATCTTGTCTTAGCGCGGAGTTGTGAGTTACGGCGATGCGGGCACGGAGGGAAAAGGGAGACTGGATATTTTGTTCCCCTTTTTTCCTTCTTCCTAACAATGTTGTTGCACCGAGGGATGTGGGACACCAAAGCACGACGAAAGTTGTAATGCTGCTGCCGGCTGGAAATCGGGCACACCATATTTAATAGGCGTGCTGGCTGGGAGGGATAGCTTGTTCCCCTTGTTTTGGCGTACTTCATTGTACGATAATGCCTTGGATTTAGCTTTAGTGGTAGTTGGATACTCCCCCCTTTCTCACGAGGGGAGTTGTCGCTCGGCCATTGACTTGGTGGACGGCAATTAAGGTGCGAAGAGCACACTTGCCAACTCAGTTTTTACTCATAACTCTCGTCTCCCTCTCTCCGTGTTGGTTTCTCGTATGCTTTGCGTAACTTAAACTATGAACTTCTATCTTTGATGACTGCTTCGAAGCTCATCATCTACCAAGTAGGTACCTAGATATTGAGGTTTGAAAAGCAAATGTCCTCTTATCATACCTACGCAAGCATTTGGATATGAAGCTACTTAGGTAGGCACTATCAATAACCTATCACCTTCATTAATGACAGCCTAGCTTCATATTTAAAATCTTACGGTGTATCGCACTCTGATATCGCGCTCTGATATTTGCGCGTATTACGTATTCCTACGAGGATACCCCATCGGTAGCCCGTGTTACGGTTTGCTTCAATCCCGTGCAGAAAAGCCATCTTGGGGTTTGTTTCATTTTTCCTTTTTGTTCTAGGAAAACTTCCAAGCAGATATGTCCGAAAGTGAAAGTGGCTTCGAAATACCCCAGTAATCCTTACAACCTTTTCATCCTTCTCGCTTATTAATATGCATCACTTCAGTTTGACTTCTGATATTTAGCCCCCAAGATTCGATAAGTTGTCATGTTGGTTCGAAAGCGGTAATCAACCCCAGCTCGGTACACTTGTGATAGCACGGTGCCATTGCATTATGTTACAGAATATCAGCAGCCACCAAACAGGATGATTACCTAGTGCCTAGGTAGGGTACCTATCTGTTGGTTGAAATAGCAAAATTCAGCTGAAACAAGGGGAGTTGTCGGTATCTAATCCTAGAAGATCGGCTCTCTCGTCTGACCTACATACCCACCCCTCGAATCGCACCGCGAGAATGTTTGTCAATGTAAAGGGTGTGATAACACTCGTCCGATACTCCTCATTTCTAGACGTATCTGGGCAAGTAAACTAGAATTCTATATTTCCCCGGGCTATGCGGCGACGGGTGAATCAGCTTGCGGGGTGTTCTAACACTGCCTTGTTCCAAATTTAGGTCATCTTCCTCGTGGTACCGCACCATCTGCACGTTGGGGGCTACCGCCACTGATTACGGCCTTGGGAGGTTTAAAGCCCGACTGAATCACTAGAATTGCTTCTGATACGCCTTCGCGATAGCTACAGATAATTCCAGCAAGCAGTCGAGAGTTCTCAAGAGCCTACCTAGTCTTACCTGTATCCAAATTTATAGGAGCTGTGTAAGATCTGCCGTGTAGCCATTCTAAGAAGCTCACGGGGGCTCCCGGTTTAAAAATAACTCGACTGGCTACTTCTTTATGTGACCACCTAAGGACGGGATAGATCTATAGGTAGCCTTATCACATGAGAATAGTTGTTGAAAGACAGAAGACGCGTAGAATATTGCTATGAGGGGGGGAATTATCATTAACGCCCCTGCATGGTTTCGCACATTCGAGCGCTGGATGATGTGATGCAACCCTTCGGTCCGTGTCTAGCTATGGCATTCTCAGCCTCAGCCAGCCCATAACCTGGGTGGGAGTTACAATTGTTGGTTTGAAGGATTCGAAATGCATATTTTCTTCGTTTGATATTGTAGGCTGGCGCAACTCATGAACGAACCCCCTGCCAGGAACTATCGGGGGAACATGACACGGCATATACTGTCGCACAGGGTTCCTAGATAAAGTCCTCCCACGCCCTCGAGCGATGGCATGTGTCTGATTCTCGACTAATCGAAGCTGCAACTTTACTGCATTTTACTATGGTATTTTTTCGATAGTCTGATGTGGCTGGATCAGAGAGTAGCCACTTTATATATTTAGATCCTTTCTTTGCAAGGGACGTCGGACGTCTTCTATTATATAAGTTGGCTCGTTCGATATTCTGTTCTTACATCAGTTACTGGGACAACACTCGCTTGCCACGATGGGTTCGTACATCTCTATCGCCGAGTGCCCGACACGTTACAACATCATACTGAACTGCGATATTATCGGTAATAATGTTACCGTTGACGGCAAGACTGTTGTGGATGCGCCGTTTACAAGGATTGGCCAGTACGCCAAGGGCCAGTTCCCAGGTGACCCGGATATTGCTGGTATAGGAGTACGTTCACACTCCTCATTCTCGGTATACTACCTAGGTGTCTAGACTCACATGAAGTAGATCCTTGGAGTCTTCGTCGCCGTCACCTCATTCGCGATAGCTGCTGGTATAATGTCGATTTTCTGGCAGTTTATGAAGACCTATCGTTGGAAAACCACCTATAGTGAGGAGTAAGGGGATGTCCAGATTCACAGTCAGGTCCTAGCTAATATATATGTTGTTTCAGACAGAAAGCAGAGAGATCTCACACTAGCTTCTCCGAGATCCTAGAGACGCTCATTCTTGCCTGTAGCGACCAACAGATGTTCACAGGGGCAGCGTACGCTCTTACGCTTCGGTACTGGAGAGGCTGTACGATCTCGGCCTATCACTACAACATCGTCGCGAACATGATGCTACTCACATGCGCCACGCATCTTATATCTGTCACCATCGTTCGAAACTACTGGAAATTCCCGTGGCTAGCCTCCCTCCGTGTTATCGCCATCACATTTGTTTTTATAGTCACCGGTTTACTGATGACGAACCAAAATGCCAACACGGACGTTCCGTTTCCTACGGGTATTCCCAACGCAAATGAGACAGATAGCTCCCTACTTCTGGCCGCCGCCTGCTTTCAGACCAACGAACATACGGTGTCGGATACGTTTAGAGAGGTAACGTCTAGCGCCAACACTTTCTTCAAGGACAATATCGCCCTGTCGACGCCGCGCAACAAGATCCAAGGCTGGAATCTTTACATCATCACGCTGCTCTTTTACGGGGCTGCCACCATCGCCGAATTTATTAAATTTTTCCGCCGCGGAAAAAGCAGACCTGGAATGAGGGCTAACCTCGCCAAGCAATTCCGGCGATGCTGCGGTGTCGGAACGCCCCTGAGGATGATCGTGCAGAACGTGTTCCTGTTTTACCTCGTAGCCGGCGTGGGCCTTAGCTGTGCCACTACCATTATCTCGACCCAATACATATTCAAACTCCGGGGATGGGTAGACAAATCTGGGTGGATTGAACTAGAGAACAACCAGAATCCGGAGAGTGACGCGAAGAGCTTCGGCCAACTGGTTCCTATATTTTCTAGTGCGATGATCGTCTTCAGCTTTGCTCAGATCATAAGCGGTATGTGGCTTACCCTCTCTTTGCTAGGTACCTTAGGTACCTAGGTCTGTTTATCCTTCAACTCACAGTCCACCGCAGAGAAACTCACGCAGCGTAATAATCGCAAGCACGAGAACGAAAAGCTACCGTTGCAGGCTGGCACTATCCAGTATCTCGACCCTTCTAGTTACAACTTAGTGCCCTCGCGCGTCCAAGAAAAGGAAAAGGAAGGGTCGCAGTATTTTAAGACAACAGAAATCAGTACGGCGAATTCGTCTCCGCAGGTCGACCTAGAGAACCAGTTGTCCTGGGGTAGCGAAACGAACTTAGGTAGCTCTCAGGTGGCCACCCCGCTGCTTAGCGACAATAGTTATTTTCCCCATATCGCAGCGCAAGGTATGCGAGAGCCTAGAAATAGCTCCAGTCATGATTTCTCCCCACTCCGGTACGAAACGACGCCACCGCCATCACTGCCGTTCCCGGTACAACCTCAGGGCCATGCCCGGGGTGCGAGCTCGACCTCGTCCCGCAGCTCCAGTGCGCCCCAGTCACGCAGTTTAATGGGCAGCCCGAATATATCCCAGGAATCTACACCAAGACTGGGGGATACGAGTAGATTTTCGACTCGGCCGTCCTAGAGTGAAGAAAGAAAGAAACGAAGGAGTGAGAGTAGGTACCTAGGTTTGGAAATCGTTCATTACTGTCGTCACGATTTTACCGAGTATAATATGGACAGGCTGGTTTAATAACATAGGTAGACAGGCGTGTACGGATGAAAAGTGTTGGGATACCCCTAATGGAGTTGTTAATGGTTTGGTCTTTTTTTTGGTTTGATATACTATACCTACATTATACCTTTATATATGTGTATGCTTATAGGTATATATACATACCTCGGTCAGCTGTATACCTGAGGACAAGAGTGTGTTTATCTGTGAGACTGACCAAATGTTTGTTTGAGATGTCTTGAAAATAATGGCAATTCTACCCCAGGTTGCACCAGGAAATCGAGAAGCAGGTCAAGGTGCTTACCTAATTCACTCCTTACTTACTAATAATCAGTTGGCGTGACCTGGATCCGATCTTCAACACAGTCAGGTCAGCTACCAGCACATATTTAGACCATACATTAATTATACTAAACGCGAAACGCGAATCGCGCAGTGGCAATATGGTCCTTATGTTAACACTTTAAATAACCGTTACGCCGCTAACATAATACATTTCCGCATTTATTTCCAAGTATCGAGTCCAGTATTAAGGACACTCAAGCGATCCTACAAATCAATATTAGTAATCGTTTTAGGAAACTTATAACCGGGAAATACAGGTGTTAAAAGGAGTTAAGGAAGATAAGTAACGAAAGCAGGAATAGAAATCTGGACACTAACAACTAGCCAGGTCGGGAGATACGTCGTGAGCACCCTAATAGTTGTCGATAGTTTTCCGCAGGAGACTTTTCCACTGGCGCCGCCCAGGACCTTGCCGACAAGCCCGCGAGCAAAGTCTTCAGGGGTGTCCTTACTACCGGGGATGTCGTTCCCCGTCACTCTCGCCCCTATCTCTTTTTCCACCTGCCCGTACCTCGAGCCGGGCGGAAGCTCGTAGTGTGTGGGAGCGTTGCTGAAGATATTGGTCTTTACGGTGCCCACGTTGACGGTGACGACACGGATGCCGAGCGGCTGCAGTTCTAGACGCAGACATTCGCTAATGGTGACAAAGGCAGACTTAGAACCGGCGTAGAATCCTGCATTCGTAGAAAAAGAGATACAAGTTAGAGAGTAGTGTTAGAATACCTAGAATGTGGATGTGGATGCGAGGTTTGATAAGATGAAAAACCTACCCATCCAGGGCGGAGGCATTAAGGCGGCGATGGAAGTCATGTTGACGACACATCCCTTGGCCGAGATGAGCAAAGGTGCGAAGGCTTGGACAGTAGCAATGGCCCCGAACACGTTGACCTCAAACATGTCCCTCGCTTGCTTCAAGTCAAAATCCAGCAGCGGGTTAAGGACTTGGAAGCCGGAGTTGTTAACGAGGTAGTCTAGCTTGCCCCCTGTCGCTGTGGAAACGGCCGACGCAGCAGCCGCGATAGACTCAGGCGAAGTGACGTCCAGCGACAGCAGCGTGATGTTAGGGATACTTTCGAGAGAGGCTATCTTGGACAACGAGCGTGCTGTGGCAAAGACATGCAGGCCACGGGCTTGGAACTCCTTGGCTAGCGCGTGGCCTATGCCGCCCTCGCTGCAGCCGGTGACGAGGACCGATCTTTTAACTGACATGGTTGATGTGATAATGGGATAATGAGTTCTTCGTATCGAATACAATAAAATTGTCGCGATTTAGCTAAATGGGATATTATTGTAAGAAGAAAAAGACAAAAGGCATCGTCATGAAAGTCGCGGGAAGCGATCTATATACCACCAGCTTCTATGACATGATGTTGGGCCGTTATGTTTCCGTAACAAGAATCATAAGACGAAACGAGATCACGCGTGCAAATGTAACTATTTTCAACCAAAAGTATTACCGTATCTTCCGAACCGGCAACTGACAGCAGTACATGAGGTTCCGGAATAAAAAGCACTTTGATTCGTTAAAAAGGCTTAGTAAGCACCACTATTTTGCACTAACAAAAAAGGGTTATTTCACGGCGTAGAAATCTTGATACTGTTAGGTGCTAGTACATGTGGCATAGGCAAAATCAGTATGGACACAGATGTATCTAATTTTCTTGAAATTTTAATTGGTTGCATCCTTTGGTGTTCTTGTGGGTCATTGTACCTGCTGTTAGTTGCCGGCTCGGGAACTATCGTAGGGTCTTACGGGATGACTTTTGGTCCGCCTCGGAATGTTTTATCCCGTATTCGCAACTCCGCAACTCTGTAGCACCCTGGCAGTAGGATTTTATTAGGTACATGGATATCCGGGTGGAGATTGACGTTGTTGGCAAAAACTAGTATAAGTCATCCATGGTATAGGTGGTGGTAAAAGAAATCTTAACTTGACATTAATACCTAGGTAGCTAGGTAGGAAAGGTATTTAGAACTGTATAAGAGTTGTATAATTGGATAGTTACCTATCTTAGGTAGGTACGTTATTAATGTATGCAATGCCCGAGTTTTAGGAGGGTTATTGCAGACCCTAGGAGGTGGTCCGAGCTAAACTCCGAGAGGTGGTCCGACCTAGTCGACGAGGTGGTCTCAGTAGAATCCCCTTATTGCAGTACCCGTCAGGGGGTGCCCTCCTCCTATTATTCAAGATAGCCGCGTTTGGAAGTACGCACTTCACCGTTACATCAACATATGTATGTCTAATTCTCTACAAGATCGAGTCATTGATCACACTTATTCAAGCCATCGAGAATCTACCGGAACCTGATATGACAGCCATAGAAGAGAGAAAGCGGCCAGCTCATGGCAAGCTCTGGCGCGGGCTACCGGGTTTTGGCCATCTTTACGCAGACATCCATCAATCGACAGACTGGCGCGAGAAGGCTCTCAAAGCGGAAGCCACCGAACGCGGTCGACTACGGGAATATCACACTAGGAAGGCGGAGATAGAGGCTCGGCTGGCAGTGGCAGGACTTGCGAGTATCCCCATAGACTGGGGTTACGAGACGGTGGCGGACGCGCTAGAGAGCAGCGATGCTTTGCTCGACTTCCAGATTCCTGCCGCGGCCGAGTGGCTCGACATCGCAGGCGCGCGTTTCAGGGAGGGAGCTGCGAAGAGCGAGGAGAGCTGGGCTTTGGACAGACAGAGAGACCTCTGGAAAGGAGGGAAGGCAATGACAGTTCAACGGTACATACTCATTCTGGCGCAATCGTCTGAAGGAAATGCAAACGCAAGATGAAGTTGCGCTCCATGCTGCAAAGGCGGCGCTACAGTCTATGGAAAGGGAGGCCGAGACGATTATACGAGTGTGAGACTACTAGGTAGTGCTCATGAGCGAGGGATGGGATGAAGGCCCAAGGGACTGAAATGGTTCATCTATCTGATACTTCATGCTCCACTTAAATGTTGGTAATAAGTGGAAACGTACCCCGCATTATATACCGGACCCACCAAAAGCTTGGAGAGGTGGCGTTTTTATCTCCAACTTTTGACGTTACTCCATCAACTTTCTTTTTTTTCCCATTTTCCATTTCCCATTTCCCGGTTTGCAACCTTTTGTGTCTCGTGAGAGTTAATTACAAGTTTGTTTACCTGTCTTTCAAACTTGGTGTCTCCCTCCAATGTATTTACTTCGAGGGAATAAGATGCTGCCCTTCGTTTCGTTTATCCCGTTCGTTTCTGTTTTCTAGTTGACTTCGTTCACGTCATTTAACCAGAACATCGAGGGCAACCTGTTGAAACCTCTAGTCTATCCTAGTAGATTTACACTCTCATATTTCACTACTTAGACAGCTAGGTTAGTCAATGCCCATACAAAGATGGCAGATCATAGCGAGGATGTTCCCTCCGCACCTTCGCCAGTCTACCAACTCCCGGAGTGGGAGACCATAACCCATCCTCCGAAACCTCGCCAATCGTTGCTGGGTCGAATTCTTCCATCGAAGAACCCTACGGATGAACCGCCCTTAGATATGTCAACTCGGGCTTCACCTTCGACTCCAGCCGGGATAGACAGAGCAAAAGAACCGTCTGACCGAGCGTCTACGCTTCCGTTACAAACTTCCCCGATCACGGAGAATAGCTCGGGAAAGCCTACGCTCGCCACTTCGTTCCGCACGCGTCTCGATTCTGTCCTCCCTCCTCACAGAACGTACTGCCGGCGCTCGAGACGCTTCCTATTCCTATACATTCTCCTACCTATGGCAATCTTCCTCTTCGTACTTGTCCCGCTAGCTATAGGCCTCGGCGTAGGCCTGTCACGCCGCTCTCGAACAACTAAGTAATCTTGGCGGGCAAGGTGGAGAAACGGATGTGGTCGGGAGGCACAGCAACAGAGAGGTCGTGTGTTCCGCGGTTGTTGCTTGTGTGTGGAGTTCGGATACCGGTAGCATATTATACCCATTTTGCTATGCTATGAGAAACGTTTTTAAGTGTACGAGGGTCAGGTAATGTCTAAAATTGAGTTACGAATGTCTTCTGGTTTTGTGTGCCAAACATGTTTGAAATAGCTAGGTTCAATTGGGGATTTTGAGGTAAGAATGTGCCGAACTTTTGTCTCGATATGACTGATTATTCACCTCACCTACACATAACTTATAGTGGTATTATGGTACTTGCTGAATTACTGACTAGGTACCCAAATAGTTACTACCAAATGAAAGTTTATGATTAGTTTATTCACGAGAAATGCGATGTCTCTTAAGAGTCGACTGTGGCATAGTATATCAAAAGATGTTCTGACTTCTTCGACAGAATATTCTTCCGGCATAGCCTAATTCGTACGAGTAAGCCTTTGGAGAGGATCAGTAACCCTTTACTTGGCAACAAGAAGTTGGAACTCTAAGGAACTCCAGTGACCTTCACGACAATTACATAGCCTATCACCTTCGCCACGTTCCATATGTGTATGCAGTTCTTCTATATCGCCAAGTCCCGGTTACGAAACATTTGACGATCTTTACCCTCGGCGACTACCGAGCCTGTGACATCTAGATCTCCGTATTATCTATTGGTCGGACATAAGACTTACACCACATCAGGTGGTGGCATTATCGCCTGGTCTGCCTAGTCTAGGTATATTTCTAGATCGGCTCATAACACAATCTTTAGATATGTCGAATTAACAGACCGAAGTCTTTGTCACCGCATAACTTACACGAAGAAACAGTATCGAAAAGTTCATCAAGGTAGAGTGTACTTGTAGTTTAGTTCAAGTCAATTTAATAATCAATATTGTCATTGCTTCTCGGGAGATTCGTCGTCTTACAAATTACAACCCCTTTTATTTACCTTCCCCGGCTATCTCACCCGATATTAGCGACTACGGCATGATCTCGTCTATGCGATCTCGTTTTACTAGCATCGTATACCTCTTTCGGGATCTAACATTACTTATAGTGACATAATTAGTTGGTATTCTCCGGTTCCACAACACCGTCGTACAGTTCCAGATACCCTTATGGAGGGGGAGTATAGGCGTAGAGATCCTATATTCTTGTTCTCGACTCCCGTCTCGGGCCTCTGATGCTACCTATTCTACAGCGAGGCCCCCTTTCCGACACCCACCAGCTTAACTGGTGTGGTAGACGAAGATAATCCAACCATTAAGTAATACTCATAAGCCCATCTTCTCGACTGTTAGCTCGGCATGTATATCACGATGTGAAGAACTTGTCGGTTTCACATACCTAACACCTAACCTTCAACTAATACTATCCATCAAATAGAGTTATCTTGGACGAGACTAGACTTTGCTATCCGTCATCGAAGTTGTCGCCTTGGCGTTTTCAGCCGCTATCATGGAAGGGGTTCCTTTATGAATCGCGGAGAAGTTGGCGACTGGGTACGATAAAATTCTTATTAAGGAAACTTTATTGTTTCTAAGAATGAATATCTCAACTTGTCGCATCTATCGAAATGAAGATCGATTTACATAACTGTCCTCTGTCGCAGGATTGGTCAGTCCCCGTCGGTAAATTCACATTGTGTTCAGTGCAGCACAACAGACGCGGGTGGAACCTACCAGAGAAGAATCATATTCATCCTCGTCGGAGGAATCGCTGGCAAGCCTTTCAGTCATCTCTAGGATGACTACAGCGACCTGCAATGCCCTCAGAGATGCTATGCGAGCCCAGCGAGCTAGTCGATACGCCACCACACGGCGCCAGAAATCGAACGGGTCCGGGCAGGGTATCAGAGCCCGACGCGCCATCTGAAATACTTTATCAACAGCTGCATATCTGATCGCACGATTAGAAATATGTTCTCTGCAGTAAACAAGTATATCGGGATTCGGCATGATGAGAGTTGACAATGTTGGAATCGGGCTCGGACTCGGGCTCGGGATTGTGTTTGATGATCTTTCGAAGACAAAAGATAAACAAATTATGATCTTTTTGCCGAGCGGAGTACAAGATGATGTACTCAATAGATTGCTATATTTTATTTCTATTGTTTGTTTACCTATTGTTGTTGGTTGAGAAATGTAGCATCTCTCTCGTAATGGATGAAGACTTTGACAATGCCCACTACCTAGGTCCTACCTACCTACGTATCCTCGATGCTTCTTGCTCGTTACCGGCGGCGACTAGGCAGCTGGGCAGGTATTATTGGGAACATTGTCCAGTGCTACACATATAAACAATAATCTACCAGGTTAAGGAAGTAATGGCCGTGAAGGGAGAAAGTTAGATGCGCCCCCGAAGTCTCGTAATATTAGAGTCTGAGATGATACATACATCCTTCCTATCAAAGTGACATCTATATTATCCCAACTTAAATGATTAGGTACCTACTTGGGTACTAATTGAATATCTCTATAGGTGGTCGTATAGAGTTTCCTTTGATTAGGTAGAAATAGTTGTAGATGAATATATGTTTTAGTCCCTTCGTGTTATGAACTTCATCAATGATCATCTCATGACTAGGTAGGTACCTAAAGGCTAGGTAAGGTATAATCTATCCAAATCCCGTATTACTGTTTGATTCGACTGGTACGCAACTTTCTCTTAAATAATCTGATCCTGTTATCGCCGATTTGGCTCATTGTCGGACCAGAAATCGGTTAACGGCGAAGAGGTCGTCGGTGATTCGAGCCGTCTTACGACTTGCGCCGCGGTCGGAGAAGTGTCCACCAAACGACAACCGAAAAGGGGACGGGAAGGGTTACGTCCCGATATCGCTTTATCTAAAAGAGTAAAAGGTCTCGCGTATTATCGGCTGATTCCATCTACAATATTTTTCACTCATTCGATGAATGCATACCTGCTTGTCGATTGATAATCGCTCAACACCAAGCATTCAACGATGCTTCATTGATCAATGGTCACTAAAGTTACATATTCTACCTATGACTATGTCTCGCTTCGGGGGCAACGCTGAATAATTATTAACACCTAAGAGGCAAAATGTAATTCCATCTCAGTAACCGCCGTTTACCATAGGTAAAGAATAACTTAGAATAGCCTACGTAGGTCTCTAGGTAAGGATACGGAGTTAAGCTGGCCATGCATTCGAGAGACGCTCTCTCGAATATATAAATTATATCGTCGAAGTAGGTAGTGGGAAATGAGGTCCAGAAGGAAAAGCAATACACACCATACCCACCTGCAGCCATCAAGATCTATTGACTCTTTAAACCATCATTCTATCTAGTTGCCTACCTCAAGTCACTCAGACAACTCAACTTGAAAATGCCAGGATTTCGAAACATACTCATCATCGGTGCGAGCGGTTCGTTCGGGAGCGTCCTACTCAGTGAGCTCCAGAAAGAGTCTGGTTTCACCTTGACCATCTTGCAGCGAGCTTCGTCTAAGTTTCAACCACCAGCACATCTGAAGCGTATCGTCATCCCTGACTCTCACCCTACCGAGGACCTTGTAGCTGCGTTCAAAAGCTAGGATGTTATAATCAACTGCATGTCCACGCTCTCGGTCGCAGAGCAGCACCGAATGATAGATGCTGCGATCACCGCCGGCGTGAAGCGGTACGTTCCAAGCGAATACGGTCTTAACAACAAGAGACCTGACACCCAGGGTCTCAACGTAGTCTTCCACGACAAAGGGAAAATCCAAGAATATCTCCAAGCGAAGGCTGCCATCGGAGCTATTGAATGGATGAGCATCGCGTGCGGGATGTGGCTCAAGTGGGGCATGGCGCACGACTTCGTGGGAATGCACGTCCGGGAGGCACGCTTCGTCTTTTGGGACGACGGCGAGGGGTATTTCTCCTGCACTACCGAGGAGAACACCGCAGCCGACCTCGTCAGGGCCTTGACGCGACCCGAGGAGACCAAGAACCAGACTCTCTTCTTGAGCGACTTCGCCATCAACCAGAAGCAACTGCTTGCGGCTGTCGAGAAGATACACGGCGTCAAGTATGCGACCGAGTCCGTCAACAGCGAGGCTTTCATCAGAAAGAAGCAGGAAGCCGTGCGCAACGGTGACTACCTTGCTACATATGCCCTCATCGAAACCGGATTCGCGACGGGCAGATTTGGCGGTCACCTGGAGAAGGAACCGGGCGAGATCTTAAATGAGAAGCTTGGACTACCGAAGCATACGTTGGATGAAGTCGTGACCGATGCCCTCAAAGCATTGGGTATCATTTAACTAGGTACCCCTGAAAAAGATGCCATGAGTGAGGCGGTCGTTGGGATAACATAAAGGCGGTCTTCCATACCATCAGCCGAGGCTCGGGCTCCGGGGCCGTTGCTGACGAATGCATTCATCATCACCGTTTCTCATGCGTCAACTTCCAAGGAACGATCTGGAGTGATTCGGAAAGGACCGAACAAGCCCTCCGTGTTCTGTCAGGTAGACAGTCCGAAAAGCATCCCACGAACGACTCACGAATTGGCTCGTATCAGCAGAAGATAAAATGGAACCGAAAGAGGAGGGATGGGTTGAGGGGGGTTGGAAGGAAATAAAATAATAAAAATAAGAAATAAAGGGGGGGATGAAATTATGTAGGGAGATTCCTGTCCATTTCCATTCTAGGAAAGCCGCTCAACAAGAAACACGCGCTAGGTTAGAAAATATATCGCAGAATACGTCCCTAGTACGATATTTGATGTCACCGGCGTTTCAATTTGCTTGTCTTTCAGAAAAAGAGATAAGATTTTTTCTCATCATCTCCGTGATAGTGGAATAGAAGAAGTTTCTTTTGAGCTCGAGACCAAGTGCAGAGCCGCTTTTTAGCTCCACAACAGGACCGACTCGGTACTTGCTCGGCCAGCCTAAAAAGGGTCCCGTAGCTCGCCTCGTCCAATAATGCCGATTACTGTACTCGTACGAACGAAAGATAGAGATAACCAATAGGTATTTGGGCCTTGGCGACGATAAAATCTTAAAGGTTTACCAGCAACTTCCAGCCCGAACTCCTAATATCTTCTAGAATATGAAGATGTCTCCTAGATGAAATCGTATCCCGTCGCAGAGTCCCCGATTCTAGACTGTGGACACCCTCGAGCACGTCATGGTTCGGGAGCCGGCGCGCTTCACAAATAAAATAAAAACTAGTAAGTCGGATCTTCCGGATAGAGGCTCTGTCGGGACCAACCGTAGCGGAGCTAACTACGTGAGTGCTCATGATGGACCCATATATGTGGGCAACCTGTGGGCGACTTGTGGGCGACTGGTGGGCGACTTATGGTTCCATCGGGACCGCCGATCAACATCGAAGCGGTCCCGGCTCGACTCTTCGCGAGACGCCGTCACGATCACGATGGGGTGATGACGCAGTAATACAAACAAGGAAAAATTAAGAAAAAAATGAGTTTCTCCAGAGACCCCATAGTCTTTAAAAAAGGACCGCGGCCATGGTTTTAAGGGGCTTGAAATCTACATGATCCAAGCTCATCATCGGCTTTTAAGTCCATCAATATCATCCTCAACTTTATTATTCATTGATACCTAGGTAGGCAATATGCCTTTCCTCAAACAACATACAGATCAGGTGGAAACACCAAATGCCGGGACCTCGAACGGGACCAGCTCTGCTACCAAAGAGGAGCAGAGCTCCCCGCAAGTCGCACCGGTAAAACAGCAAAAAGTCACCTTCCTAGCAGTCTTCTTGGGTGTCGTCGCCTCGATAGGGGGCTTCATGTTCGGCTATGTCAGCGGTCAGATATCCGGTTTCTTCAACATGCCTGATTTCGCCGAACGATTCGGCGAGAACACCTCGAGCGGCGGATACGAGTTCGGGGCCGCGAGACAGGGCACGATCGTCGGCCTGCTTCCCGTCGGGTGCTTGATCGGCGCCCTGGTAGCAGGACAGCTTGCGGACGTGATCGGTCGGCGGTTGGCTATATCTGTCTCGGCTCTGTGGGCCTGCGTCGGAATCGTCATCGAGATCTCGTCGCAGACCGTCTGGGTACAGTTTGCCATCGGCCGCTTGGTGACCGGCGGTTCCATCGGTGCCCTATCTGTCGTCGTGCCCATGTACCAGTCTGAGAGCAGCCCGGCCATCATCCGTGGCATCCTGGTATCGACGTACCAGCTGTTCATCACTCTCGGTATCTGGACCAGTTACATGGTCGACTGGGGCACCGCCGACATGACCTCGAGCGCGTCGTGGCGCATTCCCAACGGTCTCGGTTTCCTCTGGTCCTTGATCCTTGCGCTCGGAATCCTCGTCCTCCCCGAAAGTCCTCGACACGCCTACCGTAAAGGCCGAGAAGAAGAAGCGCGCCAGACGATCGCCAAACTGGCCGGCGTCGACCCCAATCATCGCAGCGTCCACGATCAGATCACCGAGATCCGAGTCAAGCTAGACGAGGAGAAGCTAAGCGGAAAGGCGAGATGGGTCGAAATCTTCACAGGACCTCGAATGCTGTATAGAACGCTCTTGGGCGTCGTGTTACAAGCAGGACAGCAATTGACAGGCGCCAACTTCTTCTTCTACTTCGGCACCACGATCTTCAAGTCCACCGGCTTGAGCAACAGCTACGTCACACAAATCGTCCTCGGCACGGTTAACGTCGCCACCACGATCGCCGGATTATGGGTCGTGCAGAACGTGGGCCGAAGAAAGGCTCTTATTGCTGGTGCGGCGTGGATGATGGTGTGTTTCTTGTAAGTCCTTCCATCTGCTATACCTACCATATCCCATCGCTCGGACAAAGCTAACGTGCATCGCAACAGCATCTATGCTTTCGTCGGCCACTTCGCCCTAGACTCCGAAAACCCCCTGAACACTCCCGCGGCTGGCTCGGCTCTGATCGTGTTCTCTTGTCTCGCGATTGCCGCTTTCGCTACCACTTGGGGACCACTCGTATGGTCTGTCGTCGCCGAACTGTACCCTTCTCGATATCGGGCTCCTTGTATGGCGTTGGCCACGGCTTCTAATTGGTTCTGGAATTTGTAAGCTTATACCTACTTAGTCATCTAATGTCTGTATAGGAGATACTAACTGGTCACTCTAGCATGATTTCATTCTTCACTCGATTCATTACCGACGCGATCGACTATTTCTATGGCTTCGTCTTCGCCGGCTGCTGCGCGGCCCTGATTTTTATCGTCTACTTTTTCGTAATCGAGACTAAGGACCGCAGCTTAGAAGAGATCGATACCATGTATCTGCTACACGTCAATCCCATCAAGTCGAGCCATTGGGATGGGTCTAAGCTACCCGAGGGCGCTGTCGGCGCAGATACGCCTCATGAAGAACATGCTGAAGTTTAGAATTATATGAAGCGAGAATAGATAGACTGTATACCTAAGTAGTAGACTATTTAATACTAATTTGTACCTATTATCGTTGAGATATGAGTGCATTGGGTACACTTTCACATTCCTTTGATGGCTGGAAACAGCCCTAAAAGCTCCAGCTGTTTTTTGTTTTCAATGATCTGAAAATAAGGGTATAATGCCTTCGATTACGGTTACAAATAAAGATTCGTACCTTATTTAGTTCACAACCATCTTAATATATTACATTATTTAATAGTTAAAACCTTTATATTACAGCTGTCAACCTTGCTATCTTCTAAAGGCTATGAGCCTTGTATTGCTTTGATTTCAGGGACCCTACTTAGCACTAGCTTTCCCAGTTTACAACTGTCACATCCTTCCACTAGTCATAGTAGTTTTGAGAAATATGATATATCTGTACCTGTCTAATGGACTCTTATCATACGAATTCTATTGCCTAATCCCGTGGATCTCTCAATCATAACATCTATCAGGGGTTATACCTCCCGTCGCCCCCGTATCGCTGCTCCAATCATTGTTGTCCCTGCTCTCCAGCTGATGACCTAAATACTCAGGGCCAGAAATGTCTGGCATGACTCTAAGAGGCCCTTCGTATAATGACTGAGCTATCCAGGATTCTAGCGCAAAGTTACGGTCAAACTCCTGCTGAGCTGTGTGATGCCCCAATCCATCATACGCAGAAATCGGTAGATGTCTTTCGGCTTGATTCGGGTGAGGGTGGAGGTCTCCTGGAGTAGGATGATTACGGCTATGTATATTCATCTGGTTTAGGAATGCATATATAGTAGAGTAGTCATCGTTCGAATGGGAATCGTAAGTTGGCTGTTCACTGCTCTTGTCATGAGGCAAAATCGAAGGCGCCTCACGGAGATTACCGAGGTCTCGGGCTTGTCTAAGTCCATGTTCATCATGGCTAGGCGTAGTTCTTCCAATTCTGTATGAGATTTGAGGCTGATGATTGGTTTGAGCTGGAATGTCGATGGTGCGTTGTTCTATTTCGCCAGTCGTTGAAGTGGTGTTAGCGTTGGCTTGGGCGATCTGTCTTCGCCTTCTTCTAGAACCACGACCTCGACCTCCCCTAGTTGTGTGGGCTCTCTTATCATATATTAGCTTAAATTAGGAGTTAATGAAATCCGGACTCACCTCACGAGTAGACATTCCTAGAAACACCCCTTTTGTCTGAAATCACTTTGCCTTTCTCTCCTTCTCCGGATCCCAGATGCCCCTTAGTGTTATACTACATACTATATTATATACACATTTGATTATCACTCTTTAGAATTTTTTTTAGATATCTCGCCTGAGTCGGTGTGATCGTGGTTGAAGAATCCCGATATGTGCCTGCTTGAGCCATCCAGTGCTTCCGATGTCCATAGGTGATATATCATTTCTTATGCGATATCCGATCTGGTCATATTTGATATACTACAGTGATGAACCCTGTTAGCATCTCCTAGATATGCCCTATACCGGAAACCCAACGCCAGAAGAGCACATAGGCCAGGTATTGGGAGTGACCCGTTTTATGCAGCTAATAGTCATTGGTTGACAATTCTTACCCCAGTCAAGTCCGTCCGAGTATGTTATATGAGATATGATAAGTCGATTACACGTATTATTAATGCAGCAAGCGAGCCATTTGTCTCTACAACACGTCACGTTCGGAGCCTCGTGGTTAGGTTCAACCCAGACTGCGGCTCGCTGTACGACCCATGATATTGCTACCTTATTTGCGAACGAATGCTATTAGTAGAGGCAGCGAGTTAGGGATACTCATTTCTCGAGAGATAGTATAACCGCTGATCTTGAACGCCACATCCTACCGAGAAGGTACCCCCGATGTGTCATGTGAACCGGTCAGCTAGTACCCCCATCAACACTACATATTTCTGGTAAACGAGGAGACAACAGTCGACTCGGTCAAGATTTAGGTTGACCGAAACTAGCTGAAGCTTCTTAGGCCATCTGAATTTTGCCTTGCCCTGAAATACATGTCCTGGGTTAAATTTTCCGGTTGCGTATAAACCTGCTTGCAAGTGAACTACATTTTATATAAAATTAGGTATCATCCAATAGTATATGATAGGATAATATGCCTAACCCCCTATTTCATCTACTACTGTAGGTATGGCTTCAAGTCTACAATGCCTTTCATATCGAGTCTCTCAAGGTAGGACGGAAATTTATATTATGTTTTGGTTGGAAAAGGGGGCCCATGCTGGCTCTCTAAGACACTGGTAGGATTACCACACGTGTTCGACCGCGTGAGCAAAAATGATAGTTTATTATGCAATGTCCTTTGACGTGGCTCTAAGTGCCCTGATAAATGACGATGCCGTCGGAAATCCGGTCTCGCCTCAAGATATGTTTCGGAAGTGTCATTTATGATAGAACCACATAGGAGCACCGATGTTATCTTCCTATAAACATAAATTGAATCTACAATTAGGCTACAACTCATGATATGCACTATCGCAAAATGATATTATGAGTGCCGCTGACAAACCAATGGCAAAAACACTCGATGGTTCCATTTGGTAAAGCTAGGAGAAGGGGGAATGCGGTCATGTTTAACCTTTCTAACCCAGTGAATACCTCACACATCTATGAAAAATAAGAAATTACTACCTAGGCGCCTACTGAGTACATAAGGTTGTTAATACTCGAGCTTGAATTGTTATATGACTACCCATTCTACTTCTTTTAAATTACTTTTCTACCTATTTCTCTAAACTACGACGGTTTATTCACCACTAACCTAATACCTAGTTAACTACAATTGGTCACACTTAACGTGCCTACTTAGGTAGGTAGGCTACCGGTTGGTAGGCAACTTCTTCGTGATTAACTACCTATGCTATGATATTATATACCCCCTAAAAGGTTGCATGCCCGAGTAGCTAAGGCTGTGTGATATGTCTTTCCGGAGAATGACGCTGTATTTTTGAGTAATTATTTTGTAGACTATCGCTTTCCCTGCTAGATAGGTACTAACAAGGTATCAAACAATAGTATTCACAAAAATATGTGGTACGTCAAATTCAGCCAGGAGAACCTGTAGCCCTCCTCTAAACACCGTCAGAATACTTCAAAATCTACCTAAAGTGCCCAGATTATATGTGATACTCCGTGAATTAACGTAATTTATCGTTGTGAGTTGAATCTTGCAGGCAATAGTATGGTTGATAATTATCGAGGCTTTGGGGGTGCAAGTAATAGATGTCGAGGGGGTTTTAGGTTTATATAACTTCCAGAACATCATCGCGTAGGTACTGTTCCAACATTATTTCCAACAGAATAAGATCTTCTATGGAGAGGCTAGGCTAATCTTTACACTTCTTCCGACCACGAATGATTTCGTTTACTTCTTTGTTTCGGTCAATTTAAAGAAAACTCGACGCTGAAGGATTTATCCAGTAGGTATATACGTATGATCTACACGTATAACTTATGGGTATAGGTGTGAGTTTAATCTTCTATTAAAGTATCTCGAAGTATGTATACCTATCCTCAAGTAAACATATTATTACTTCAACAAGGCCATATCTCACATCTCCTTAGGAGTCTGAAATGATGAAGCTCGTGAGTGCCTAGGTATGTACCTATCTATATAATCACAACCCGTATATATGAAACTATGGTTATACTTAAACAATCACCGGGTAGCTACCTAGTTAGGTACGTATATAGATGATAACATCTAATCAATTCGAAATCAAAGACCTAACTAGAAAGGAAGACGTCCTGAACCTGGAACCCATATAAACCAAAAGAAAAGATTACCACCGGATCTTCAAATCAAGTAGACCTAAGAGACCAAGATTGTAAAGCTGCACAGAGCTGGGAAGTCGATGTGCAAGAGCCCCCACGCAGCTAAATTCAACCAGGCGCAAGAGGAATAATAGGGGTTAAGGTTGACTCTGCATCCATCTGACTAAATTAGATGGCTATCAAATATATTCTCAATAATTAGGTGCATATGCATTTTATTAATATGGTGGTGGCTGTCAGCTGAGTCCTGGGCATATTGTTGGCGGAGAGGATCGAGAGGATGCAAGTATGTAGGTAGGTTACAATAAACATGTATGTAAACTCTAGCTTCTTATATGGTACCCTTCTACTCCCATTTAGTGCCCTCCTCGTTCATAATGCCGATCCTGATTGGCCATCGAGAAGTGGTAGGACTCCTCACTAACTAGTTGGGTGGTAGCAAGTAACTAGGTCGTACTGCAGCAATCCTACAAAATCTTTAGCCACATGGCCAACATATGATCTGCGAGCCGTTCCTACCGGAATCTATGGATCTAAGGCTCTATAATGAAGAGATTAATACTCCCCTCTATCTCATGCGGCATACCTAAGGCTAGTAGTAGTGTGGTTTGGATACCTAGATTATACCTAGGTGTTGTTGAAAGCCTTGCATATATCTTTAACAGGTATCTACCCAGGCACGCTTTGAAGCAGATGAGATATATATTCTGCCTCTCTGAGTCGATGCTATATATTAAATGTGACGGGCTTACGATAGGTACAGACGACCTCATGCTGCCGTGCGGCCCGGTCCTGGGTCAGCAGAGTTAGACCACCCTCGATCGCATTCTGAGTCTTTTTCCTAGCCTGCATTGGTTCCCGCGCTGACTGTATTGGTGTTACATTTATTGGCAGTCAGATTCGTGCGCTCTCCTTATAGAGAGGTTAGCCGATCTCGAGTCGATCGATTCTTCATCCTTCCGGCGAATCCTTCCTTACTACACCTTATGTATCTATGAAAAACGTGCATTGTTTCTAGATTATGTCAGGGTTTGGCTTGCCATACCTTCAGAGCACTCTAATTTAAATCCCCCCCTCCGGTGCCGTTGGTTTGGGTACAGAGAATAGCCCTCGCTGTTATCCCTGATACGAGACATCTGGGCGCGCAGCCATAAACCCCTTAATTCTATTCCATTCATCCCTAGTATTCCAGAATGAGAGAAATGTTATCATCACGAACGACTAATTGGCAAAGCTGATGATATGCGAATACCAACGTCAAGCTCTACGAAGAGCAAAAATCTGGTCTAGCGGCGACTTAAGTTACTAAAACGTGAATGTCGGTCATCACGATTACACTAACCACAACTATCAGCCAAGTCGGAATTTCGTTACCTGCCACCAGTTCGGATGTCTCAGACGTGACTGTTTCGGTATTGATTAGCACGTCTTCTGTGCCCTTGGGAGCTTCTGATTCCGAGTCTCCGAGCAGTTCGGCCATGAGTTTATCGTCCGTCTTACCTTCAACCCTTGCTCCTAGCTCCATTACTACCGGCCAGCCGGAACTAGTCTCGAGCGCCACGACATCAAAAATCAACTTAAAGAGCCTGATATCATCACCAACCGCATCGCTGTCCGGCACTAATGACCTAGATGGCGTCCAAAATCCTTCGACTGTGCCCGATGCGCTACCACCGGAGAACGGACTTAGCCGGGGGCAGATCACAGCCATCATTGCGTCTGTGGTCTCAGTAACGGTCATCCTTATCGCAATCTTCATCTCGGTGCGCTGTTTCGTGATACGGAGACGGTCATACCAGATAGAAGAACTGCCGAAGCGAAACTTAGGGAGATCATCAGACGATACGGAATCTCGGACGGAACAAGGATGCAAAAGTGAGATCAGAACTTCGGTAGCGGACTCAAATCGTAGTTCAATATGGGGAGACATAGGCGGTTCCGTGGTTCCTAATTCACTGAGCGACGACGTCTGGGATAGTCGGCATTGGCCCCTTCCTCCGGGACACTCGGAACGATACACATTCTTCAGCGAAAGAAGCTCGACATCGGTAGACGAAACATTGGAGACTGAGCAACGGAGAGGAGGGGGTCAAACTGAGAATTGGAACACTAGAAACACTAGAGACCACAACCCGACAGCGACTGAAAGGGAGTCGGGGACGAGGAGTAGATGCGATAGTATCTGGGGGATATCCGACGTAGGTATAGCACATTAGTGAATATATATTTTTACCAATTATGATCTTTATCAATTATGATCTATGTAAGAATTCTTAGCGGGTTACATGAAGGTCAGGTTAATATTATGGGATCCATGAGTTGGTCTAACTTATGTCAGGGAGGTACCTAGGTACATATAGGTACCTATGTATGTAGGAAACCCCTTAAACTAGGGGATTGTGCAAATACGAATCGGATTCTCATTCAATCCGAGCTATGAAGTTTTAAAGTAGGATGTATTTGTGTATTTGTGTATGCGTGTGCGAAAGTCATGTAGGTATGTTGAAATTGAAAAACAAAAGCAACTCCTGGTTAGATATTTTTGATCTGATAAAGAAGTACCATGTACATAATGACATGACGGTATTATATGATTAGCCGATAATGACCCGATTCGGATCAGTGGGACTTATCTTGAGAAATCTATTGGTGCGCTAATAATTAAAGCAGCTGCTAAGACGCTGGAACCTGGGGAAAGGATGGTCGTTGGTTGTGACTTTGTGTGACACGCCAATCAATTACGACAATCAACTGGAGCTTGCCGGGTCGCGACTTCGACTTTTGAGCTAATTCTAAACTACATCAGGATCCGAAATCGTTCGACGCTTTCCTAAGAGAGCACAAAATTTACTCATACTTTTAGTCACACTTTTGTGCAACTTCTCTCTTTCATCGTCTTGTCTCGTCGAACCTTTTTTTTCGGTTCCTTTTTCTTTTTCTTCTACCTTCGTATTTCCACCCTTAGAACCACACACAACCGCTCAAAATGCATTCAGCACTCCGTGTTGCCACTCGCCAAGCTGCATCCCGCCGAGGATCAGCTATGGCCTTCCAAGCTGCGAGAGCCGGATCCACTTGGGCTAACGTACCTCAGGGTCCTCCCGTATGTCATTGCTTTTAACCTGTGCTCTCTATCCGATCAGCAAACCCAATTGAGGTCTGAGACAATGTCCATTGAACACTATTGCTAACAATCTAATGTGTAGGATGTGAGTTTTGCCATCTACCTGACGAATTCGTGGTATCCTCGTTCTTTTGTCTTTGTCACTTTATTTTGACTAACATGACGATTCTCCCCCGCTTATAGGCGATCCTAGGTATATATCACTCATGCTTTAGTGAACAAAATGAAATATGATTCACTAATTCCATACAGGTGTTACCGAAGCTTTCAAGGCCGACACTTTCAAGGAGAAGATTAACCTAGGTGTTGGTGCTTACCGAGACGACCAAGGAAAACCTTACGTCCTCCCCTCCGTCCGCGCCGCCGAGGACAAGGTCATTGCGAATCGCCTGAACAAAGAATACCTCGGCATCACTGGTCTTCCCGAGTTCACAAAAGCCGCCGCCCAGCTAGCCTACGGCAAGGGTTCGTCCGCTCTCGAGCGTCTAGTCATCACCCAGTCCATCTCGGGCACCGGTGCCCTCCGCATTGGCGGCGCCTTCCTGTCGCGCTTCTTCCCTGGTGCCAAGGCCATCTACATTCCTACCCCCTCGTGGGCCAACCACAAAGCCGTCTTCAGCGACTCCGGTCTCAAGGTCGAGCAGTACCGCTACTATGACAAGAAGACCATCGGCCTAGACTTCGAGGGCATGCTAGCGGATATTAAGGCTGCTCCTAAGGGAAGCCTGTTCCTGTTCCACGCCTGCGCCCACAACCCCACCGGTGTCGACCCTACCCCTGAGCAGTGGAAGCAGATCAGCGCCGTCGTCAAGGCTCAGGGCCACTATGCCTTCTTCGACATGGCCTACCAGGGCTTTGCCAGCGGAAACACGGACAAGGACGCCTTCGCCGTTCGATACTTTGTCGAGCAAGGCCACGATATTGCCTTAGCCCAAAGCTTTGCCAAGAACATGGTATGTTGACCGTTTTTTTTATTTATTTTCGATTTATTTTCGATTTATTTTTCGAAGTGCCCGATTTAATACGAAGAGAATAGGGTCTATACGGAGAACGTGTGGGTGCCTTCTCCATCGTGGCCTCGTCGCCCGAGGAGAAGAAGCGCGTCGAGTCCCAAGTCAAGATTCTGGTCCGACCTTTGTACTCGAACCCGCCGCTGCACGGTGCGCGCATCGCTGCCGAGATCCTTAACGATGCGGCTCTCAACAAGCAATGGCTCGGTGAGGTGAAGGGCATGGCCGACCGCATCATCTCCATGCGCGCCCTGCTCAAGGAGAACCTCGAGAAGCTCGGCAGCTCTCACGACTGGAGCCACATCACGTCGCAGATCGGCATGTTCGCCTACACTGGTCTCGACGTCGCCGCGATGGACAAGCTGGCCAAGGAACACAGCGTCTACGCTACGAAGGACGGTCGTATCAGCGTTGCCGGCATCACGTCCGGCAACGTCGGACGCCTAGCCGAATCTATCTACAAGGTTAAGGGTTAAGCGGCACGCTTCTCTCTAAGCGCGGAGAGAGGAAGTTCTGGGTACGGGGGAGTTTGGTCCCAGTCTGTACGTGTAAGGGGAAAGAACAGAAGAAAAAGAAACACCATACCCGGCACGATGGTACGATGGTACGACGGATAGACGGATGACCTAATGGATCGGTCGGCCGATAGACCTTTTCATTGCGATATTCCTTAGGATGATACGGGGTCATCCTCGATACATCTCTGTTTTACTACCCCTTTCTCCACCTTTTACATCTGCTTGGCCTGTCTTGCTGATATACGGTGGATAACCAATACTTGTGATACCATTGCTACCTCTAGATAGGCGAATGAAACTTATTGCCATAATGATTATAGTCGTATTGAGTATGCATTGACTTTGTCGATGCTGTGATTAGTTTGATAGTGTTTCGCGTTTCGCGTTAAGAAGAGTTCCACGGGTACGTCTCCTATCTCAACCGATCTAGATCTCCCCTGACCTCGTGGAGCCGCGACTCCATCTCCCGCCACACCCTAGCCATTTCGCGCATGGTCCGCTCCTTGTTCTCGTCCCCTTCGTCTCCCTCCGCCACAGCAACGCCGTAGTCTTCTAGCTCGGCCTCGTGTACCCGTATGGCATCTGTCAGACGCATCCGCGCGTCGCCCAGGTGCCGGCGGTAGTTGACCAAGGCGCGCTGGGCCTCGGGAGGATATACGGCCCTCCGGGCGTCCCAGAGCAGGGCTTCGGCGGCGAGTGCCCAGGTCTGGGTCTCGAGGCTAGCATCGGCGGCGCGCAACTCGGCGGACCGCGCCGAGGGGCCGTGCTTGGATTCGAGGATGCGGACAAGCTGGGCGAGGGCCTGCGCGCGCTGCGAGAGGTGCGTCGTGAGGTCGTGGGTCGCGCGCTGGTGCGACCGCGAGAGGGAGGCGGAGGAGCTGGATACGCTGGATTGTAGGGCGGCTGTCGTCGATGCGAGGGTCGGGATAGAGCGATGGATATAGGACGGGTTGGTATGCGGGTTGATCACGCGGGCTAGTACGCTGGCTTGTCGGGTGAGCGTGGTGGATAGTGTCGCCGCGAGGGCTGGGAAGAGAGTATTTAACTCGGAGAAGGGCGGACGGGAGAGCAGGAGGGTTAACGAGGAGGGGGGCATGCTGCTCGCGTTGGTGAGCAAGGGTGGGAGCAGCAGGAGTAGGTCGAGGATCTCAGGGGGTGGAGCTGAGACAGATGTTCGCGGTTGTTGGCTCTGTTGCATTGATCTCGTTCGTCTAGGCTGTGACGGTTGTTGTGGCTGTTGTTGCTGCTTAGACGGAGCGGCGGCTGCTATTATTGCGCGGCGAAGGAGGTGCTGTTTGGTTGCTTTGAGGCGGTGTGTCCTGAGTTCCTATGCACCGGTGTTAGTTGATTGGAATTCCTACAGTAACGATATCATTTGGGCATAGGTAGTGTATTAAGTATAGACATACGTCTCGCACGGCATCGCGCTTCTTAGCTGTTGGATCGTTACTCTTGGACGATCCGTCGGGGTTGAGGAGGGAACCGGTTACGGTCTTATATAGACGATCGAAGTCGGGATTATTCCGGAGTATGGCTTCGTCTATTGGGGGTAACATTGTGAGATATTTGCTAATTGGCGATAGGATTAGCTGTTTGACGTGGACAGAGTTATTTGAAGGTGAATTGAATAATTTATATTAATTAATACATCTACTGCACATGGATGCGATACCAAGGTACTTTAAGCGGTGAATCAACCCCGCGACCATCTGATAAAGAGCTAGGAAAGCGATAAGAAGCTTGAAAGTCGCGAGGGTGGAGCGGTGTCACCTGACGTAATTAATACTAAAGAATCTTGGAATCGATACTCGTATATAATGCATTATTACATTTTATGTAAGCCCCGATATCTAATAATCGCACGATAAGAAATCTTCAATTGCATTCAATCTAGAAGCTCTAAATATCGAGTCAATTCCACCATTCCGACTCCACCTACTCCTCTGGGGCATGGCATTGTTATAATACATCCAGAACAGAGAACAGACACCATAAAGTCGATTGCATACTCGGCTCACTAAGATGCCCCCGATACGAATTCCAGCCGCCCCGACGCGATGCTGCCTCTCGACGATACTCGCATCTACCCCCTCGCATACATCATCCACCTTCCAAGCGCCGATATATAACACAACCCGCGCCCTCAGCACCACAGCCCCTCTATCGCGGCAGAGGCCCTCGTACCTAACCGTGCCCGCGGAACAGGTCCCCGACTACCCGTACGGGCCCTTCCGGACGTATAAGCAAGCGAACCAGGGTCTATTCGCCGGCTCCAAGACCCGCTTCGGCAACGTCGTGGCCGAGGAGCACCGCAACAAGTCGCGCACCACCTGGCTGCCCAATCGTCACACCAAGCGTCTCTGGTCCCCTAGCCTTAACGCCTTCATCCGCACTCGCTTGACCGCCCGCGTCCTACGAACCATCGACCGCCACGGCGGCATCGACGAATACCTCCTCGGCTCCAAGGCGCGGAGGATCAAGGACCTAGGCCCCGCCGGCTGGGCCCTTCGCTGGAAGATCATCCAGACGCCCGCCATACAGGAGCGCTTTGCCCGGGAGCGCGTCGTTTTAGGTCTTCCGCCAAAAGAAGTTAAAAGCACTGAGCTTCCCAGCGAACTCGCCGCTGGAGGGTTCACGTCCGATTCCGTATTAAGCGAGGTCGAGGGCATGATAGAACGCGGTGACGAGTTCGTCATAGGCGAAGTGAAGGAAGGCGAGGAAGTGATACTCGATGAAGAAGCCCAGGCCATCAAGGAGGCCGACGAAGCTGCCAAGGAAATCGAGTTCATGAAAGAAGAAAATCCAAAGGAGAGCGCAAAGACACCAGGGCCAGGACCGGGGCCATGAATTAACTCGTGTCTAACTTTCTAGATAAAAATCAAAAACTTAGATATCCGTCTTGAAGTGAAGGGAACATAGGTGGCATTGAACCGTGCAAATCAAGTTGTACAAAATCCATCTAGATACAGATTCATAAATGTAGCCCAATACCATGTATCATATCATGCTCTCTAATTTTTTATAACCCTCGCCCAAACTCCAGATTCGAAAGTCACTGCCCGCGCCCAAACATGTAGGGCATCTATGTATCTATACTTTTGCTCCTACTCTCCTGCTCTCCTGCTCTCCTTAAAACCGCAAATCCCATCCGATCTGAGGTCCTAGCTTAGGCAACTCATCGGCAATGCTCTGGACGTCTTTGTCACCTCTGCCGCTGAGGCAGATAACCACATCTTCGTCCTTCTTCATCGTCCTAGCCAGCTCGATGGCGCCATAGATGCCGTGAGCCGATTCGAGCGCGGGGATGATGCCTTCCATCTGGCTCATAAGTCTAAAGCCGATGAAGGCTTCGGCGTCGGTGGCCGAGATGAACTTGGCCCGCTGGGAGTCCTTCCAGTTTGCCAATTCGGGTCCGACACCGGGGTAGTCGAGTCCGGCCGAAACCGAATGCGTGTCCGAGATCTGCCCGAACTCATTTTGCAAAACGTACGTTCTTACACCGTGTAGCACGCCCTTGGTACCCCCCGTTAACGTGGCCGAGTGTCGCGAGGTGTTGATGCCGTCTCCGCCAGCCTCGACGCCTAGCAGCTTGACGCTAGGGTCCTTGGAAAAGGGGTAGAACATGCCGACGGCGTTGCTGCCTCCGCCGACGCAAGCCACAACGGCGTCGGGCAACTTGCCCCGCTTCTCCTGCATCTGCGCCTTCGTCTCGTTGCCGATGACCGACTGGAAGGTTCTGACGATGGTAGGGAAGGGATGGGGACCAATGGCAGACCCGATGATATAGTGGGTGTCTTCGAGGTGAACGACCCAGTACCGAAGCGATTCGTTGACGGCATCTCGCAGAGTCTTGCTGCCGGCTTCGACCGCGATGACTTTGGCACCGAGCATCCGCATCCGGAACACGTTGAGTGCCTGGCGCCGGACATCTTCCTACGAAAATTGTGAGTCATTTTCCTTATTCAAGAAGAGGAGAATAGGCAATATAAAAACTTACTGCGCCCATAAAGACTGTGCATTCCATACCGAACTTGGCGCAGACTGTAGCAGTTGCCACACCGTGCTGGCCAGCACCGGTCTCGGCGATAATCTTGGTTTTACCCAACCGTCTCGCCAGCAGAAGCTGTCCTAAAGCGTTGTTGATCTTGTGAGATCCGGTATGGTTCAAGTCTTCTCTCTTCAACCAGATGTTAGCACCGCCGGCGTATTCGGTCAGGCGCTCAGCTAGGTGGAGCTGGCCCGGCCGTCCCATCCAGGGGTAGTAAGTCCTATACTCCTCCCAGAATTTCGGGTCGTCCTTGATGTCGTTGAAGCCATCCTCCAGCTGGGACAGGCAGTCCATGAGGGACTCCGGGACGTATTGGCCGCCAAACTCGCCAAACCGCTCCGGGATCTTGCCGTGGAGGGCCGCGAGCTGGGCAACCAAGGCAGCATCGTCATGCTCGGAAATCACTCCGTTGACCGTCACGTCCTCACCGCTAGGCTCTTTGGCGGCGCTTATGGCTTCGATGACGCCTACTTCCCGCGTCGTCTCTTGTGACGTCCGCCCGCTTACGTAAGCACAATACTCCTCGACGGCTTTGGCACCGCTACCAGGTTCGGCCTTCTGGAGGGTGGAGACGATCTCCGAACCTATGACTACACCGTCGGCGATGGAAGCTACGGACTGGAAGTGTTCGCGCGTCGACACGCCAAAACCGACGGCGGCCGGCTTGTCGCCGCTATACTTCTTGACGCGCTCGAGAAGGCTTGGCAAGTTGGCGTTGAGGGTACCCAGAGCACCGGTCACACCCATGCGCGACACGACGTAGATGAAAGAATCGGCGAGGGCGCATAGGATCTGCATACGAGCGTCGGAGGTCGCGGGCGCGATCAGGGGAACATACGACAACGCGCCCCTGCTGCACAATTTTCGGAAAGAGACAGCTTCCTCAGGCGGCAGGTCGCAGACGATGAACCCATTTACGCGCGCCTCCTTGCAGTCACGCAAGAGGGCGTCCTCGCCGTAACTGAGCAAGGGGTTGTAGTAGCCCATCAACAGAACCGGGGCGGTCAATCCTCTTGATCGGGCCTCGCGGACCATATCCAAGGTGGACCTGATAGTGACTCCATTGGCGAGAGCAACAGTGTTCGACGTCTGGATAGTTGGGCCGTCCGCGATCGGGTCTGTGAAGGGTACACCAAGCTCGATGATATCTGAGGTTTATGAGTTAGCGAATTATTCTCACGCTCACCGGTCGTCGTCGTTGTCGTTGTCGTTGTCGTTGTCGTCATCAGTCTATGGCTATTTGCCACAACATACCTGCACCGCCGTTTTGCATTCCCAGCAAGATTCCCGGCGTATCCTCAGGTCTGGGGTAACCGGAGGTGACGTAGGTAACCAGAGCAGCCTATATTATAAGATCTGAAGTTAGTCAACGATGATATGGGATCGTAGCTATATTATGACTATTCGACGACGCATGTGTATATGTGTCTGTGTGTATGCGTGCATATACGTATATGCACGACATAAGCAAGTTAGGAGGAATTTGAATCATACCCGATTCTCTGCCTTGCAGCGCTTGAACGTTTGTTTGAGAGCCTCCATGGTGTTCAAACTATGTCAATTGGTTGCAGTAGGAAGGGAAGAGCAGAGGTAGCTTTGGGGGGGTAGAGTTGAATCTTTTATGGAGGAAGTTTGTTGGTCTGAGTCAACACACGATGTTTTAATATGTACCTATGGATATAAAGTATTTCGGTACCTATTATTTTTCCTAAGAGCGATAACATTGAAAGCGAAAGCGATAACCGGAACCTTGTGAGTCGTCTTTTCCAACCCCGCCATCCCACCTGCATCTGACCCATATTCCTAGGGGACGGATCCGATCCTAGTCTAGTAAAAATTTAAACCATGCAAGGGGTAACGTCATTCGCTACATGTAAAGATCTAAATCCATAAAATTTTATTGGCCACATGGGCACTGCCATTAGAAGTGTAGTTACCGTCGTATTATAGCTACCCAGGTATGTAATAAGGTACTCCTCGGACTCTGAGTAAGATCTAGCCCTGAACGACTAGAAGCCCTACTTTAGCCTCAAGACATTCATAAAAGGTAAAAAGGTAAAAGTGTAAAGAGGATAAAAAAGATAAAAAAGATAAAAGAGATTCAAACGTACAACACCGGGGATTCGCTGGTCGTCACCGACCCAACTACTAATCCAGCGGTATCTGGTTTATCAAGGGGAGAGCGGACGGGATCCCGAGCTGTCCAGATCCTATGGTCGTACGTGAAAGCTCTTACCGTTATAGTGGCATATATCGTGTCCATTCATGAAATAGTCGAGGAGTCTAGAAGGTTTAGAATCCCCAAATACCCACAGTACTATTAGACTGATCCACTCAGACGGTCCAGCTCGTGCCCACCGGCTACAGCGATATAAGTTTGAGTTTCAGCGCACAATATTCCAACAGCTTCTATGAATCCCACCGAGGGCTCATGGCCTAATGGTAAGGCGTTAGATTTCGGTTCCCTCTACGATTTGTAAGGTATTCCAGTCCTCTAAAGATTGCAGGTTCGATCCCTGCTGAGCTCGATACATTTTTGTCATTTCTCTCATAATTCTTTTTGGAAAGAATTTTCACTACTAGGTATTTACTGGCTATAGATCTCAAGATGATTGAATGTACTATATATTGTGTCTAAGATGTAACATTATCTATACTCTACCTACATAACCAGTAAGTAAGTTGTACGGTATTGTACGTTATTGTATGTGCCGTTCAATACCTACACATGATTATAATAATTCAGAAAATTTATTTCGTGCACATATGCAGTCAGGCATGGAGCCAATCAGATGTGTCCTTCTAAGAGAATGAGGAAATTGGAAATGTACCTATGTAGCTCCGTACCGAGATAAACCCGCCTGTCTATTAGCGCATCCTAAACTCGGACGGCATTACCCGAAACTCTGTCTCCAATTTCGTCATTTAGCAAGAGAAATTCCAGTCATCGCCACATTCTAGACGACAACCACTTAAAAACTAATAACCCTTTTAACCTTTCGACAAATTGACAGATTGGCACGTTTTCGACCTCGTTACAAATAAACACCATAAGCAGAATTACATCGTCACAATGGCGTTGCGCCTCACCCGCCTCACCCGGCTTGCGAGACAACCACTCTTACTCTCGCAGCACTCTTCAACACTACCAATAATACTCCCATACCTACGAAACCAGCAACTCATCCGCTGTGCCTCCAACAACCCCAATCTATTCCAGTCGACACCCTCTCCACTTCGTCTTCCACCCGACGAGCAAGCCGAATTCGAGCGACTGCAGCGCACGGCCAACACCCAGGAAGGCTTCAACCCAACCTCGACCCCCGACTTCACCACTCCCGCCTCTCTCAATACCTCAACTACCACGGCTGCCAGTAATTCACCTATGGTTGAAGGTAGCGCTACCGAAACGCCGGCACTGAACGACGAGTTAGGGTCTGTGCCGCTTCGGAAAGGCGCCCCGCCCGAGTTCGAGGGAGACGTCAACCCCAAGACCGGCGAGGTCGGCGGACCCAAGAACGAGCCCCTTCGCTGGGGAGCTAGCGGTGATTATAGTTTCAACGGCCGGGTTACCGATTTTTAAGGAAGAGAAGATGCAATCTCCAATTATGAGCTAGCTGATTCCCTTGATAATCGGCTACGAATTGGCCATGTCTCAAATTGGTTGGTATAGAGGAGAGGATACCTAGTTCTTGAGAGAAGGTACGTCTCATTCTATACAGGCGTGTCTTAAGCTAATGAAAACGGAATTAGGAAGAGGTGAGAACAGACCAAGACACGCTCTTCTCCTATCTGGGCTAGCCAACCCATCGCGAGAGAAAGGGTACCCAGGAAACTTTGAGATCCCCTATTGCTATAGGAAGTGTTGTAACCTAATGACGACCATTGTGGATAACTCCATACATAGGTAGCCACGCGTAATAACAGTCAAAGGCTACCTAGCTACTGTATCCTATCTATAATCTAATCGAATCCGCTCTGCCAGTACCTAGTACTATGAACTGGTTCGGCAAAATAGACTTCTCGTGGTTCAGAAATATATATCATATATTTTATTATATAAGAAGCATAATACGTTAGAGGTCATGAATCTATTTCCGTCACATGGTAGTATATAAATATGCCAAACTGCCGGCTTTTTGTATAAAGCCAACACCAAGGAAATATATATATAATCACATACAGCCATGCTCAGAACTCCGCGCTATGCCATATAAGTACGTGAATGAAAGAGCAAACACGGATCGGATAGGTAGGTAGGTATCAGGTATCAGGTATCAGGTATCTTTAAAAGCCATGACGCGAGTGTGCAAGTATGAAGAAGAAAAAAAGAAGAAAAGGCAGCGCTTGTCAGAACCCCCTACTATACACAGTTCCAGCTCTGCTATCGGTCCCTTCTCCTAGAAAGACGGGTGGGCACCGAACCCAAGTTTTACGTAGATACACCTGTAGACTCATCCGCTCCGTGACTCTCCGCTTCTTTTCCTGCAGCAGGGGTAGCGGTGGTGGTGTCTGCTGTCTTCGTGCTCTGACTATCTGTCGAGTCACTCTTGTCCTTAACATTCCTGTCTAAGTCCATATTCGTGTCCATGCCAGGCTTTTCCTGGTTCGGCGTAGGGACAGCATCATTCAGAGACGATGCGGCGGGGCGATTCTCCTTATTGCCCTCTCCGCTGCTGCTGTCGGCTGACTTCCCGCTGCCCCTCTCCTTGCCGACGCTAGTATCCCGTACCGTCACCATCTTGCTCAGTATTTCCTTTTCCCCTATATCAATCACCTGGCTCCGGTTGACCTCGCTCATAGCTTTTCTTATCCGTTCCCTGCGCGCCTTACCCCGAAGCCTGCTCTGCGGCGCGGCGCCGTCCACCCAACGTACGTTTTGAATCATGAAGCTGATGCCATCGTGTATCGACTTCCGTCCGTTATATGTCCCGCCGAATTCGCGGCTCTGGATGCCGAAACGGGTCGAACTGTTGTACTTCTCCAGCGCAGGCAGAACCAGGAGCGTCACGTGTAAATCGC
Organism: Annulohypoxylon bovei var. microspora; assembly: GCA_022836615.1. Classification (NCBI taxonomy): domain Eukaryota; kingdom Fungi; phylum Ascomycota; class Sordariomycetes; order Xylariales; family Hypoxylaceae; genus Annulohypoxylon; species Annulohypoxylon bovei. The sequence continues at coordinate 35,395 of MU405255.1, read as the reverse complement.
GGTCTGCCGGTATGTGGACGGGGCCAGAAGCCGGCGGCGAAGTCAAGACCTCGAGGTGCTGCTCGGCGGGTACCACGCGCTGCTTCTTCGTGGTAGCTGTCTTGTACAGGTCCAGCAGATCGACGTCCACGTCATCGCCCCACTCACCCCGGATCCAGCCCGCATGGATACACGCGGCGACGACATCAGAGTCGTCGGTGTAGACGTCCGTGCCCCACACGGCTCGGCGAGACGTGATCTCCTCGCGAGCGGGCGGGCTCAGGTGGACGCGAGGAATCTTCACCGTCAGAGTCGAGTTCTCGTTGCCCTTGATCACGTCCATCGGAAGCGGGCGCGGATTCGACGAATAGCCGAACTTGGAATGCGACGACTCTAACTTGCTAGGCTTCAGAGCCACCTGGTACACGACGTCGCCGAGGTGCTTTCGCGGCCGATCCGCGACGCTGTCGAGAACCGCCTGTGACGAGATCTTGTGCTTCGGCTTGGGTATTACGGTGGTGCCGGGGGCCGCCGACTTCGAGGACGGGGCCGCGGCTGATCTAGGAGGTTGGTGATGATGAGTAAGATTAGGGAAGTCTTTGTTTGTTGGAGATGGTATCGGTGTGTTAGTTTTGAGGTTTTTGATTTGCCCATTGGCTATTTGAGGGGGCGAGGTGGTTCTTTCCGGGCCATGGTGATGGTGATGATGATGACTAAAAAAAAGTATTACAATGAATACAGGCCGAAGCGTACGGAACATAAGAGCTATTACTTACTGGTGATGGTGGTGATGAGCGTGGGTCTTAGCACGCTTAGCCCGACCGACCGGCGTGATCCTGCCAGTGCTATCGTCATCACCTTTGCCGTCGTCGTCCTTAGCCTTTCTTCGCTTTCCTCTAGTAGGCGCCTTCACCGGGGCGTCCGGGAGCTGCTCGTGGCCGGGATGCTCGTCGTCACGCCGCACAGGTCCCGCGTTAGAGAATTGGGCTTGCATCACGGGCGGCACTGGGCTAGAGACACCGATACCGCGAACACCGCTTCCTATGCCGGAGAACATGCGGCCGAATTCGCTCTTGATCCCAGGCTCACCCGCGGGGCCGTGCAGCTGCGGCTGCGCACCCTGAACCGCCTGCGGCAGCGGCGATACCCGTCCTTTACGGTTTATCTCCTGGATGCCGAGGAAGCCTCTCTGGTGCCCGGCGGGAGCAGGGCCATCATCCATGACGCGCGGTCGACCTGCTTCGAACGCGGCCGAGCCGGGCCCGCCGTTATACGCGACCGAAGGGGGGGGCGGACCTTCCTCGGCGGGACGACCCCGATGAACTGCCGGCGGCGGGGGCTGCTGCTGGGGGTGCGCCTGGACAAACCGATGCCTGTCGGGAGACTCGAACGGATGCGCAGGCTGCGGGCCTGGCTGGCTCGCAGGTATCGCGTGGGGAGGCGGGCCGGTTGCTGGGAAGCGTTCGTGGGGAGGAGGCTGCGCATAAGCAGGATGCGCTCCGTACGGCGCGGCTGTAGTGGAAGGAAACTCGCCTGGCCGCGGGCCCGGGTAAGCCTGACCATACGCATCCCGCGGCGGCGGCGGCTGATCGTAACCAGGTCGCTGCCAGGCTGCTAGATCTCGGGGGTCTGGTCTTCCGTAAGGCGGCTGTCGCGAAAGCATCTGGGGGCCAAGCTCTACGGGATGCTGGCCGTGCGGGCGGCTCGGATCCGACGTGGTTCTTTCTCTCCTAGCCCTCTCGCGCATTTCCATCTCCCTCTCCCTGTCCCGTTCTCTTTCCCTCTCCCTTTCCATCTCGCGTTCTCTTTCTCTTTCTCTTTCGATGCGCTCTCTGTCGGCTATAAAAGGGCGCTGCTCTTCGTACTGCATCCTCTCTCTCTCTCTCCTCTCCCTCTCCATAAACTCGGCTTCTCTGCTCATTTGCTCCCTAGTCATCTGCTCCCTGTTCATCTGCTCCCTAGTCATCTGCTCTCTGTTCATCTGTTCCCTACTCATCTGTTCCCTGTTCATCTGCTCTCTATTCATCTGCTCTCTGTTCATCTGCTCCCTAAGTTCCCGATCTGAGATGAAGCGGCGCTGTTCTTCGTAGGGTACGGCACGAGGTGGCCTCTCCGGGTTGTATTCCGCCGGGCCAGGCGGTCGCGCCTCTTCTCGCCTACCATACATGGGATCGCCGGGCGGCGGTCCTCTCCCCATCTCCACGGGTCTCGGAGGTATGCCGTGATAAGATCTCGGCTGGCTGTGCGGCCTAGGGGGCACGTTGTTGGGGGGAGCCCGTCCCGGCGGTTCCCTCCTCTCTTCAGCCGGCGGCATCGGTGGACCACGCGGCGGATACGCTTGCGGCGTGTTGTATCGGGACAGCTCGGGGGTTCCGTACATGCCCTGCGGCGGCGATCCAGCTGCGTTGCCCCTATGATCTCTCGCGTCAAACGGTCTACCTTGGTCAGGTGTTTGGGGTCTCCTGTTGTAGGCGGCATATTCGTTTGCAGTCTGCATCCTGGGCGACGCGTGGACCGACGCAGCATATGCGGGCCCTGAAACAGCAGAAGTGGTGACCGGGGGTGCGAAAGAAGCCGGGTGGCCTGGGGTAGGCTCGCGAGCTGGCGGGGGGCCCCCGAGCATCGACGATATGGACATGCTCCCGCCCGTGCTCCCTGTTCGAGGTATAGAATTGAGCGCGGGAAGCTCTCGAGCCGAAGGAAAAGCGCTCGAGGGGCCGAGATTCACAGGAGGAGCCCTTGGCGCCGGCGGTCCGCCGTAGTGGCCCATCTGATGCGCAGGATGAGGAGCCGGCGGTTTCTGGTTCTGATGCTGAGGAGGCGAGGGAGGAGGCATGTTCCGGGTCAGAGGAACATTAATGGAAGACGAGCTGTGATGTCGCGAATGAGTAGGCGCGGGATGTGATGTAGGCTCTGGCGCATAGGACGGCGGCGGTCTCGATTGCGGGTAGAAAGGACTCGTGTCGGACGGTCGTCGCTGGTGTTCGCCGTACGCGGCAGGGCCTGCGGATGCAGGATTCGAGGGATGAAATGGCGATGATGTGGCTGTCGCTGTCGAGGTCGAGTTAGACGCGGGTGGGAACGGCGATCGTGCATAGACTGGTGGTGATGCAGCGGTGTTACGAGCAAAAGGGAGTTGAGGCGGCTGTCTCGAATCCATGGCCGCCCAACGGGTTTTTACCCACCTAGTGCTTAGGTAGGTATGGGGATAATGCGGTAAGGATAGGTAGGTCTAGCCACCAGAACTACCAGAACTACCAGCACTACCGAGGAAATTTAGGTATTCTTCGCCTCGGAGCGTGTTAAAAATAATAACAATAATAACAATAAAACACAAAGCGACGACTCCTAATCTCTTCTCTCTTCACTCTTCTTTTCTCTTCTCTTCTCTTCTCTTCTATTTCTCCCACTACCACTAACGTGTATACACCTTTTGTTCGGTACGCGCTTCTCCTCATAGGGATAGGTAAGACGAGCCAAAGGAGGGAAGAAGAGGAAGAGGAGAAAAGAGGCTAGGTAAAAGAGGATGACGGCGTCAACGAGATACGAGATACGAGATGTTTTCTCTTCCTTTTCGGTATGAGAGTAGAATAAGTTTAAGATAGACGGGTAAATCAGAGTAGCGCAGGAACCGAAAACTGTACGGGAATGGGAAAATCTATCTTGGTAGGTAGGTATTCTCAGTTGAACAGTCTAAGGAAGCACAGTCTCACACAAACCCATACGACAGGGACACAAGCGCGCATGCACAGCTTTGTGGTGCTGTGTTGCAGTGCTGTGTGCTTGTGCTTGTGCTCCTGCTTCTGCTTCTGCTTCTATTTTTTTGCGCTAGGCCTTCCTCGAACTGCTTGGCTCTTTCGGTTGGCCCCCCCTTGGCTGGTCGAGCTGGGGCTGCTGGGGGCCGTAATGGGTAGGCCAGCTTTCGTCAACAAGGGTCCGGACTGCTTCAAAGCTTTTTGCGAAAGAAAGAAAAAAATAAAATAAAAGGGTGTGGATGGGATTGTGGATTGGTGTGTGGATCGGGGGCAGGGGGGCGGGAGCTTGTGAGTTGTGCTGTGCTAGGTCAAGGTATGATGAAGTGGGTCACCAAGACATGCATCCACCCTTGCACAGTTTTTTAAATAATCCTTGTCGAATCCACGGCGTCCACTTGCCAAGTACGCGGCTATCCGCACCCAAAAAGCATCTGCCCCCTCCCCTTCTTTGTACCTTGCGGGTCACCGTGTTAAGGGAACACGGAACACGCAGATGGTTGCAAAAAAACCGCGGGTGATGGTGGTGGCGGTAGTGGTGATGGTTGTAGTGAGTGATAGTAGTTATAGTGATGGTTGTAATGGTTGTGGTATATAGTGGTTATGGTTGGTATGTAGTAGTGTCTGAGTGAGCTCTCGTTTTATCGATGGGCTGAAGCGCTGTCATAAACAACGGCTAAGAAGTTAAACGGAAATAATAAGATTAACATTTGAAGTCAAGAATAGAAGTTGGCTCAGCCGTTGAATCTGACTTCCCTTCTCATTTTTTAAAGTTCTCGTTTCGACCTCACAGATCATGGATGCTGGATGCGTGTTTGTATGTACAAGTACCTAGGTACCTACATATACCTGGGGTGCTGGTCCAAGGGAAAACAAGGGAAAACAAGGGACCTGAATCAAAAACTGCTCCAACCGGTTAGTACATTCGATGGACCATCTTAAAATCTGGGTCGGGTCAGAGAAAGATAAATGTGGAGTAAACACGATTATGATCATTGATGGTAATCATGATGTCGATGTCGATAATCCGAAGTACAGGATTGCAAATACCTACTACCTACACACCTAATTTATCAACCTTAGGCTAGAAGTGCGAAGCATCAATACCTTCAAATGTTTGCGTATACTTAGGTTTATGTTCATAGATGTAGGCTCAACAAGCTGTTTGCTTGGCCTCAATTGTCATTCAAGGTGCGTAACCTTGATCAATTACTCAACCACTACATACCTAACCTACTATTCTCCCTCGCAACCTTGGATGGAACCTTGAAATTCTGCAGATGCTAGTGCGGAAACTAATAATAAGCTTTTTTACAAGCCCGGCGAATCGGTAGAAACCGTCAACGTCGATGATGATGACCCGAGATAAGATACCTACCTACCTACCTACCTACATACATATGTACATAGGTCGACGACCCTGTCACCTTGAGCCGGTGCTGTCGAGACTCGAATACCTACCTACCTACATGTAGGTATCTACATAGATACGCTAGATATGTATCCAGGTATCCACGGCTGACGGGGTAGCTCTTAGGAGGTTAAATATGTCGAAATGTCCGGGAACGACCCTTAGAGATGCGGACGAATCAAGGAATAGATACGTCGATGGCGGTCGTACCGTCGGAATGTTGGTCGGTAGGGTAGACGGCGGATGTCGACCTGGATACAGTCAGCGACCTCAGGAACTGACGAACTGACGAACTAATAAATATATCCAGCATACCCTCTCGCTCCGTGATAATCAATAATATGCGCGTATTGTATTTGGCAATGTGTACGTAACATACTTAGTAGGTAGGTATACGTATATAGGACGGATGGATGGATGGGTGGGTGTTTGCAAAGATGCGGTGACTCTGCAGCAGCCGCTCTGTTTCGCCGAGAATTGCTGTCTTTGGGATGATGGGATGATGGGGTGTCTCCGACCTTGCATCATGCATTGCTGCCGTCATGCAGGCCCTCTTCCTCATTGTTCATCGAGCCGTGCTCTTGGTGGGATGGAAGAGTTTGCCGTTACAACTATCTCTCGATGCCTAGATCTGTGCCTGGGCTGTTGCACGTCACGACTTGATTAATGAAGAGAGTGGGAAGAGGAGATGGATATATGGATACGCATCTTCGGGAGAGGAGAGAAACGGATTCGCCTAATGCGGAAAGACATCGATTGGATAGGAACAAGCGACAGGAACAGGTAGGAGCATACCCCGGCTCCGTAACACATACATCGAGTTTACAGAGCGATCGGTAGGAACAACAGGAACCTTCATATGCAAGTACTTCCTAGCCTTGATTACTAGGTAAACTTAGATGTAAAGTACCGTAAGTTAATGTGTGTACATACCTAGGTAAGTACCTAAGGTATCCATATACATTATCTATAACATTGAAGCGTGTTCTATATACATGTAAATATTATATAAATAATCCAATGTTAACTTCTTTACTTACCGTACCGGGAATGGCAGGGAGCTAATAATCATTATTTTTTCGAAAAATGGTCCGGCATTATTTTAATCGTTCTTTTATTCATTAATTATTCGCAGGCAAATAATTATTAATAAAAAATAATTATTAATGGAAAATAATTATTAATAAAAAAATAATTATTAATATAAATAAAAGAAAAAAAAGCTCGTTTTTTACTTTTTTATTTTACATTTATTAATTTATTAATTTATTAATTTATTAATTTATTAATTTATTAATTTATTAATTTATTAATTTATTAATTTATTAATTTATTAATTTATTATTTATTTATTAATTTATTAATTTATTATTCGTTTATTAATTTATTACACGTTTATTAATTTATTACACGTTTACGTATTTATTATTACGTATTTATTATTACGCATTTATTACATTTATTAATTTAATAAATTTAATACGATAATAATATTAATAATATTATTATATAAATGTATAAATGTATAAATATATAAATAAATAAATGAATAAATAAATAAATAAATATATGAATATAAAAAATAAAAAAAAATTAAAAAAACTTTTAAATTTTTTTTTTTAAATATTATTATTATTATTATGTATATAAAGTTTATTATTATTATAAATGTTATTATAAATGTTATTATAAATATTATTATAAATAAAAAAATAAAAAAAAAACATTTAAATTTTTTTTTTTTTAAATGTTTTTATTATTATTATTATTATTATAAATAATATTATAAATAATATTATAAATAATATTATAAATGTTATTATAAATGTTATTATAAATGTAATTTAAAATTTAAAAATATCATTAACTTTATTATCGCATTAAGTCACGTGATTATTTAATAATTAAAAATATTTATTTTTTAATTATATTTTTAATTTATTAATTATAAAAATAAATAATAATTATTTTTTTATAAATAATTTTTTTTTTTTTAATAATAATTATAATTAAATAAATTTATAATAATTATTAAAAATTTATAATAATTATTAAAAATTTATAATAATTATTTTAAAAATATAATAATTATTTTAAGTTTTAAATCATTATAAGCTCCCACCTTTTCCCGCTATGGTACTTATAACGAATCTTAAGTTTATTTTAATTTATTTATTAAGTTTACCTATCATATGTATGTTTACCTTTTATTCTCCAATAAAACAAAGAAAAGAAAATACAATAAATCCAACGATCGTCACCTCCGCACTTTTTTATTATCGGCAAACCAGTCGCGGGACTTGATACATGCAGGGATTAGATAAATAGTTTGCAGCAAATCCCTGCTTAGTCTTGCCAGCGCACTCAGATCGCTTGATAGGTTCCAATTAACATTGTACCGAGGCTCAGTACATATTCGGTACTCGCAAACGTACGTGTCCTTCCCTACATTTTATAAGTATCGAGCATGTATATCGAAGCATTTTACATCTTCCTCTCTTTACTGCACCTCTCTAAGTGTTAGAAGAGTTCGGATGCGGACGACTTGATCTCTTGCATCGCTATCCCATTTTTGATACTTTCACCTTTCTTGACCGACTTTCTTCGAGGGAGAGGGAATGGGAAAAGGAAAAGTGTTGTCGATTTGGTCCCTGTCAATCATAACAATCACTGCAGAATGCGGTCATCAGACCTCATAAATCTGCACAAACCATGCCGTACAACGCTCAGCAGCCGTCGGGGTATACCATGACGAGTAAGAGTCAAGAAGCTGAAGAAGCTGACCAAGACAATACTTACATCCGTTTTGTTCCTGCGACTTGACCCTAGAAACCTAGGAGACGCCTCAGAGCGTGAATATAACTCTCACCACATACTACTACAGAACATGAATATCCTAAAAGTTACAACGAGGACTACAAATTTCTAGGATCGAGGATCGAGTATCGAGTACCTACCGTGCGAAGCAGGTAGACAGCCTGGCGGCCTAGGCAGACAATTATGCGTGACAATGTAACGGTAGACCCATGCCGTATTACTACATCCGGCACTTCGCAGCCCTACACCGAGTTCAGACGTCGTCAGTGTCGGTGGCTATTCTTTCGGTAGAAACATGGCAGCATAGCCACAGCTCTGCCTACCTACGCTAAATTAAGAAAATGGGGCTGATAGGATATTTAGCCAGGGAGGTTTCGTTATAAGCAGCCTCGCTTCGACGTGTGCGAGGCTTCATTGCAACAAAGTTAAGGCTCGTGAAGTACTGGATCGAGTAGTAAGAGTTGTTGTATCATATACTTTATCCTATAATGCTAGAATGCTTAACGAGTGATAGTCATCATAAATACACGTTTTCAAATTCTAGGAAGAGATAGGAAGAGAGAAAAAGTACAGACAACCGCCAGTTAAGGAAATAGGGGATTAGCCTCATAGGTAGGTACCTAGGTCCCTACCTACCTATCCTACATATCATTCGTAGGATATCCATTGCATTAAGTTACCTAGTCACTCCTATGGCCTACATAGATCTTTGCTGTAACAATTGCTATCTTAAGATGTCTCTTACTATCCCTAAAGACCTATCTAGGTAGCCCAGGTAACTTACCTTGGAAGGTAACTAGTTAATCAACATCTCAGGTTAGCTTGAAGATAGGTAGGTACGAAGCTATCCGGTTAATGTTTTTAATGCACGATACTGTTCACTATGAGGAAACAAGCTATATAGCCGTATAGACAGTCTATGGTATAGGGGTTGTAATTGAAGACATAAGAAAAGTAAAGAGTGACGCTTATAACTACTTGTTGGGTGTGGTAAAGGAGTGCCACCTACGCCCAACCTTGACTAAGATCATGCTAGTTATCCCTAAAGAATTCGTTTCGGTAAACATAACTCGTGCTCTCATGTTTAGATAGTTAACTGCAGCCATTACATGACTGAGCAACCACCTGACCCGGAGTTGTTACCTGAGTTAAGGCCGCTGTCGGTGTCGCTGAAGTCGAAGAGCCCTCCCTTCTTAGGGGGAGCGGGCTTCTTCGCACGGGTGGAGGTAGTATTCTTCATGTTGGCCATTGTTGATGTTGAGGGTGTTTTTTTTGTTTTTGTTTTTGTTTTGAGTGTTTTGCTTGTGCTTTTTTATAAGTTATTGAATAGTGTATTGTTTGGATTTTGTGGTGTTGGTCGACTAATAACTTGATATCTCATTCCATTTATACCCGAAGGTCATGAAGGTCATGAAGGGTTATTCGAAAGGATCACTCGCCATTGTCTTCACAGTATACAGTTAACTTATTAATAGCATGCTTAACTTTTGAAATTTCTTTGAGCTGTGTGGCTTGTAATTACCTACACATGACATGGTGGCCTTGTCTATTCTGACAATGTTGATAGTGTGAGTTTTGTTTGTTAGGTTTGGTTAAATAAAAATTCAAATCAAATATACCTAGGTGGCCAATACGTTTAGTAACGAGTATATACTTCATCCTTTATAGATTTTCCTTTCTTCTCAATGCGTTGTATCAAGAATAACATGTTTTCTTTGCCCTCGTTTGGTTGATAAGAAGCTCTAGGTGCAATACATTGTCTAACACAATGTCATCACAATACCCCCTATCGCAGCCTTTAACGAAGAAAGATAATATTTGACAAAGAACAGCCCAAAGAGTATTATAATGGCGTAACTAGGTAGGTACCTAAGGTATAGACACATTTTCTTAGAGCCCACATGAACGTACTTACTAGGTTAGATACCTACCTAGGTAGGTAGTTATAATAACCGAGAAAAATGGCATCTTAAGGTACTCAATCTCGAGTCCAATCACAAGGAGTGGTCTAACCGCGAGGCCTAGTCGGGTAGTAAAGGAGCTGTTTTTATTTTTGTTTTCATCCTGAACATGCTTAGAGTAGGAATAGTCGCTCCAGAAGTAGACATGCTCATCCGACTTGTCTTGAAACCACCACTACATGAAAAAAGTGAAAATATAGAAACGTGTATTATAATTTATGCATAAACCGCTGTCATCAGCTTCGTCGACAGTATGATCAGCTTCGAGTATCCTCTACCTAATCACCAGAAGGTGTCACGTTTTATTTCTCGCTTAATAGCTAATATCGAGTCTCTTAGTGCTGACTATAGTATTTCCATGGATGATGTCGTATTGACTGTGCCGTAAACGAACCCGAGCAACGTGCTCATGCGACTTGCTTCAATTGGGCACGACAATGCTCTTGGCATACCTACCTAGATGGGGCTACGCTAGCCCTGTCCCCGAAAGCTGAATGCTGAGGTTCTTTAAACATCGACATTCCTCCCTTCTCGTGTGTCTTGCTACTAGGTACTCTACGTGCTTCTATGCAATCGGCTACTCCCCTACCCCCCCTTCTTTTATCTGACGATGTTTGACTCTTACCGCCAGCTGTGTCGCCTTTTGCTCCCAATCTTGCTATGTTGGCCTACGGTGCAAGCAGTCGTGTTCCCGGCGACAGTAGAGGTGCACCTGGTATTCCCGCGCAATGATACATTCGCGCCTTCGGCACTCACACCTATCGTTTTTGCCATCTATAACTCACAGCTCGCCGCGCCCCTCGACCTGAACTTCGACTGGGACATCTACCAGCCCGCCAACCCACACGGACCTACCTTCACCGGGGGCATAGATTTGATATATGTTAATTTCACCAATACTAGTAGCGACCCCTACTATGCGTTCACAACTACCAACGTATTCAACGCTACCGAAGGTGCCTGGGCGCTCGTCTGGAGCTTGAGCTCAGGGAACTGCTCAAGGCCTACATCCGCAGGATCCAACAAGGCGTCTAGCATTACTTACTATAACCGGGTCAGCTACTTAGACTTCACCACCAAGAACGGGGCGCAGCAGCCTGATCTCGTCACTGCTACAGACGCGGACAGTGATACCTGCGCCAATACCACGGAGAGATACTTCACCTTCAACGTGACAGGAACCTTGGACACCCCAAACCCAAGCAAATACGACGGCCGAGAAACGTGCGCCGTCATCGCGCCTCCCTTTCAGACAGGCCCAACCACTGCAAAGTCCTGCGCGCCCACCATAGACGCTTCGGCTGCGTCGAGCATCTCAGCAGCCATCACTTCCAAGGCATGCAAGAGCGTGGATCCGGTGGTGAGCTGCCCACCTGACGCCACGAGCGACGCAGCAGCAGGCAAGGCAAAGCAGTTTCTGGTCGGGAGCACGGCCTGGTTGAAGACGGCAGCTCTGGGCGGGCTCGTTTATAGTCTCGTGCTGTGATCGTCTCGAATCTATTCTCGCCACACCGGACTCTACTTTGCAGGAAACAGTCTGCACCTATAACCCATCCTGGGCACCGCCAAGTGATATCCGGATCACCATGTGTAGCCCGGACAAGACCTCCAAAACGTGAGACCATCTAGACTGGTTAACAAACCTAGCATCACCGCAGCCGACTACCCACGGAGCCTAGCCCAGGGCTTTGGGAATTACGGCGACAAAACTTCCGTCAACCAGAGGTCCAGAGTAGCGACGTGTTCCCGGCGGTTGACAGCTGTATGTCTATTTAGGGACCGCGCACGGTATCAGGAGCACCGTACACAACTGTGGTCTGGGGTCGAGAATACCGCGAGAAATCAACACTGGCTGGTAGAATACCTGCCTACCCATCGTTCAAGCTTAAATCCTAGGAAACGACCGAAAAAGCGGGTCCAACCCCTATATCAGCTCCTTAGATACCTATTCTACCATTGTTAATAATATGATCATTGATCAAGTCAATACGCAACCTTGGAAGTTTAGCTAGACTGACAAGATCAGCACTGACGACGGAATGTTGTGCGATAGAGTTGTCGAGGGCCAGAATGTGGAATAGGGGCTATACTAAGGTGTTTAATAAGCAGGTACCTAGATACTAGATGAATATCAGAGGGGAGTAGGATTGGTTCAGGATGGTCTTGGATACATACTTTTATTGAACTAAATACCTAGGCGCCTACCGATAATTATACCATTGATTTGATGTAAGAAATAAGTTTCGTAGGGAGCACTATGGCTCAAATGTCATAACTCATATATCATAGCTACGCTCCGCGATGACGCCTCAATACCATCCTGTCCTGTAAAGACTGACCACGATCGATGCATAATCACGTCCTGGGCGAGAGAACCCCCCGTTCGTGCATAGCTCAGTGTTTCGCTATCGTCCCGGCTACTCCGACCTCGGGGCAACGTAAGGCGAACAAAGTACTCTAGTCTCACTCGGCTCAGCGGTCACTCAATTCTTCGATGAGCAGCAGATATCACAGAGAACCTTGACCTTTTTCATGCGGAACGAGCCCGGCTTGCCACACGTCTCGCAAGTATAGGTAGTCAAGAGGTGGCATAGCCCCTGATGCGTACTGATCTTCAAGATGGTGAACATGAACTGGCGGTAGGGAGGGCTGGCGCGTTCGACGATGCCCTTCGCAGTCTCTCTAATATATTCAATGCGATACAGCATACCCACAAGCTTCCTAGCAGCCCTGTTCACGCGTTCGAGTCGTAGGAGAGAACGCAGGGTGCAGTTGGCCAATATAATCATGATGATCTCGTTTGGTAGAGTGTCTAGAAGACCTAGTCCAGCAACGGCTACGTCTGAGATAGGCTGAGGTGGGCCAGCGATGACCCGAAGGGGACGTGCCGCCGCCGCTTGTTGGCGGCCAGCTTCGGCAGCCCGCATTCGACGACGGTGTTCCTCGAGGTGCCAAGGATGCCATCCGCGAGGACGCCGGTTCATGTTGACTGCAAATGCGAGCGTACGGATGAGATACGGGTGAGATGTGGATGAGATGTGGATGAGATGTGGATATGGATGAGATATGGGGGAGTAGATTGATTTAGGCAGGCAAATGGTTGAACAGCTGATTGAGGGGAGTATGCGGAGAAAGGAAAGGCAACTTATGTTAAGGTCCGAGTCAGAAGTAAAGAAGAAGATGGTTTGTGCTGCCGTGCCAGGTATTTTAGGTATCAGATTGGCACCTATATGATTGGTTGAATGATAAACCGCACTGACAAAGTGATAGGTAGTTGCCCGGATTGTAGAAATGTATTCGGTTTGGTTTCTATTAGAATAACTATAATTAAGTTTTCCTAATAAATATAAGAATAATATTAATGAACTTACAAATAGAAGTGGTTGATATTAGATATTTCTCTTTCAAACCTATTAGTTACTTACTTAGACTTATTATTTCTGTTATAATCTATTAAAATAAGTTCTAACCTCAGCTAATAGAGGTATCATTGTTGAAACAGTATAAGCATGACACTTATGTGCAACTTTCATTATTGATTATATCCTTTGTCTTCTAATGTTGTTAACATATGTACAGGATGCTATTTTATACATCATATAGAAATTGATACACATTTCAATGTAGTACCTCAATATGCCTACTAGTCTAGTACCTGTGGCTCATCCTTAGTAGAGCTTCTAGCCACACGTGGGTCTCCGATAAGCTTCCCATTCGTCGGGATGTTTGTTTTAGGGAGGGAGATCATACACGAGGTACACATGTGCAGGCTTCAACCTTACAAGTTGGCAATGTCGCATCTCAACACTCACTAAAACATACCTACTTTAGGTACTAACCTACCTCTGCTAGGTATAGCCCTGGAGGCATGTTGAGTTAAAAGTCTATCTAGATCTGCTAAGAATCGCTTCTGTGGACCACCGATGGATCGCGTATAATCCAAAGTTGCATCATTTCGTGCCGGACCCAAAAACGAAAAAGTTTCCACCTCTTCTGCTATAAATCTTACTATTACCGCTTCCATCATAGCACCCTCAAAGTCTCAGGTCCACCACCCCTCCTCTTCCTCTTACAGCGACTCTGCTCACGCGCATCGAGCTCCCCACCATCCCGGACAGCGATTAACGGCGATAGGGGATAGAGGAGGGAGTAGTAGTAACAATAACAATAACAATAACAATAACAATAACAATAACAATAATTATAACAAGAACCATAGAGGAATATCAGGAGACGCATACGAACTCGAAGAATTCCAACACTTTGACAAACTCGACCAACTCAAACAACTCGAACAACTCGAACAACTCGGTAGCTATCGAACCCCCCCTTCGTCTTTATCGAAAAGGGAGCAGCGACAGAGAATCAAAAGGGAAGAGAAGAGAAGGTGGTTAGACGAACAAGACGAGATGAAGTTCTCTCATAGCATCCAGTTCAATGCCGTCCCCGACTGGAGCAGTCATTACATCGCATATAGCAATCTCAAGAAATTGTTAGCCTCCTCCCATCTCTGCTATTTCTCTGCTATTTCTCTGCTATTTCTCTGCTATTTCTCTGCCATCTCTCTGCCATCTCTCTGCTATCTTCTCTGTTATTTCTATTATATATAACCCTTCCCGTTAACAAGCCTCCTCTTATAGGATATACGGGCTCGAGAAGACTATCCACCAGCCCGGCGTCACTGATGTCGAAACACGACCGCTCCTTCGAAACGAGAACCCCGAGGTCGTCTTCGGTCGAGCCTTGGACGTCGAGCTAGAGAAGATCTCATCCTTCTACGTCGTCAAGGAAAAGGAGCTCTTCGACGAGGTCGATGATCTTACGCGCGATCTAGGTTCGCTCGACGCCGACGGCCAAGACCAGACAGAGCTACCTCAGAGGCCCGCCCTCCAGGATACCATCAGCGACCCGGTGAAGCCTGCTCGCGGTCCACGGAGCGCCCAGAGCGCCCGAAGCACCCGTTCGACCGACGACGGCGTCGAGGATAGCGACGAGGATGACGACGACGAGCAAGACGAGACCTCGGCCCTCAACAGCAGGAGGCGCCGACGGTCGAGCCTCGGGGCGTATAGTCGAAGGCGCACCATCCCCAGCGCGATGTTTGCTTCTACCGACATGACCGCCTCGACGGACCTTACCCGGTCGCGCAGATACAGCCTCGGCTACGACGACTACGCCGAGACCGCCATGCTCTCTTCCGGCATCATGCTGAAGAAACGCATCATCACCCTCTACGTGCAGCTGTGCGAGCTTAAGTCGTACGTGCAGCTGAACAAGACGGGCTTCAGCAAGGTCCTCAAGAAGTTCGACAAGATCATCGACAAGGAGTTTCGACCGAGATATATAAAGGACACCGTGGAGACTACCTATCCCTTCTTACCCGAGACCATCAGACATGGCGAGGAGAGCATCGCCAAGATGGAGAAGGCATACGCCGACGTCGTCACCCACGGCGACGAGCCCCTCGCTAAGAAGGATCTCCGATCGCATCTGCGGGAGCACGTCGTCTGGGAACGAAATACCGTATGGCGAGAGCTCATCGGCCTCGAGCGCCGCGCCGAAGCCGCGAGCCTCGGCAAAGGTCTCCTCGGCGCGCAGAACGACGGGATCAAGGTGAGGCTGCAAGGCGACGACGCGCCCGTCACCCCCATGAGAGAGATCGAGACCCCCGTCGGGCGCTTTACCTGCCCGACCTGGCTGTTCGGCTCAACCATGTTCACGCTTCTCGGGATAATTGCTATATTTCTAGTCCTGCTATCCGTTCCCATCATGGACCGACCCGAGCAGCAGAACTGCCTGGCTATGCTGGTGTTCGTGAGTCTGCTGTGGGCTACCGAGGTAAGCCGCGCCGGTACGCGTGCCGCATCATACGCGCAACTGACCTCGTCTTAGGCGATCCCGCTCTTCGTGACGTCTCTGCTGATACCGTTCCTCTGCGTGGTCCTCCAGGTCGTCCGCGAAGACGACGTGCCGTACAAGCGGCTGGATTCCAAGAACGCCACCCCCTACGTCTTCGCGGCGATGTGGACTCCCGTCATCATGCTGCTGCTGGGAGGCTTCACCGTCGCCGCCGCCCTGTCCAAGTGCAAGATCGACAAACGGATCGCGACCTTCGTCCTCAGCAAGGCGGGGACGCAGCCGAGGACGGTCCTCATCGCCACCATGTTCGTGGCAGCCTTCGCCAGCATGCTCGTCAGCAACGTAGCAGCTCCCGTGCTCTGCTTTTCTATTGTCGAGGTAGGTCTACACCCCCTAAGATGCTTCGAGGTTTCTCTAACGAGGTGCTGGACAGCCCATGCTGCGCAATCTCCCTTCGGGCTCTAGCATGTCCAAGGCGGTGATCATGGGTATCGCGCTCGCCTCTAACATCGGCGGCATGCTCTCTCCCATCGCGTCGCCGCAGAACGTCGTCGCGCTAGGCATCATGGAGCCGGCGCCGACCTGGGGCGAGTGGTTCTTCGTCGTGATCCCCGTGGGCGTCGTATCCATCCTCATGATCTGGGTCCTCCTCCTCATCACGTTCCAGCCCGGAAAGGGCACTACCATCGTGCCGATCAGACCGGTGAAGGAGCCGTTCACAGGTCTGCAGTGGTTCGTGTCCGCCATATGCATCGCCACGATCGGGCTCTGGTGCGCGAGCCACCAGCTCGAGTCGACGTTCGGCGACATGGGCGTCATCGCCATCATCCCGATCGTGCTCTTCTTCGGCGTCGGCATACTCACCAAGGAGGACTTCAACAACTTCCCGTGGACCATCATCATCCTCGCGGCGGGCGGGCTGGCCCTCGGCAAGGCCGTCAAGTCGTCGGGGCTCCTCCACACCGTGGCCGAGGGCATCTCTCGGGAGGTGGAGGGGGTAGACCTATACGGCATCCTGCTAATATTCTCGAGCCTGACCTTGGTGATCGCGACCTTCATCAGCCACACGGTCGCCGCGCTGATCATCCTACCGCTCGTGTCGGACATCGGGAAGGATATGGAGGAGCCGCACCCCAACCTGCTCGTGATGGCCGCGGCACTCATGTGCAGCGCGGCGATGGCGCTGCCAACAAGCGGATTCCCTAACATGAGTGAGTCCTCTTTCCCTTTCCCTTTCCCTTGCACGATGCCAGAGTTGGAGTTGGAGCTGTAGTTGGAGCTGTAGTTGGAGTTTGAGATGCAGACGGGGAATAATATATAAACAATATCTAAACAATATCTGAACAATATCTAACATTTTACAGCTGCTATCATGAAGGAGGACTCGACGGGACAGCGGTACTTGCACGTCAAGCATTTCATCAGCCGCGGCGTGCCGAGCAGCTTGATAACCCTCGCGGTCGTCGTGACCATGGGATACGGTGCAATGCGGATCATCGGGATGTAGAGTATCGGAGCTAAGGGGATATACTAGACTATCCATGTCGAATTACAAGATTGTTCGTATGGGTCCCTTACACCGTTATTATCTGCGTAATATATAGAAAGCATGATACTTGATAGCTTGCATGTATAACCTCTATCTAGCTAGTAGAGCTTAGTCTGTCTTGTGTACCTAGGTATGTATGTAGGTGTAGGTAGGTAGGTAGGTAGGTAGGTAGGTATATACATGTAGTTGGTTGCGGTGAGGGTGTCTTCACCGTAACACTGCTTCCAGTTTTAACCACATAAGGTAGTATGCATATGCCTATCTGGGTAAGTGCCGGGTGTGTTAGGAAAATTAAACGTGCATGATGGTCTGGTAGTATACAGGTAGTATACTCCATACCTATACCTGCATTATATTGTACTGACCTACGTGTAGGTATCTACGCAACCTTGAAATGTTTATAGGTTCAATGTTGCCTAACATACTAGGTTGGGTAGGTATAATCCATCCATGTCTCCTATCCAATTAGAAGGATACGTACGTACCTAATAGGTGTAAACAACTTTGAACTTCTACTTACAACCACTGAAATGTGGATTGGTACCTGCCAAAAGAATTGAATTGAATGCCCAGGTGTACTTCTGGATGCATGAAGTTGGACTTATGCGGTCATAGGTCGCCGAGGTACCTTGTAACCTTGTATCCACATTAGCTTCGAACCTTAGGAGTCTCCAACTCTCAAAAGGGTTCAGATGACATACGTAGGTACTTTCGCTTTTCCTTTATTTTTGATTTATACATCCGACATCTAGACCTTTTTATAATAGACGACGACATCTACTCTTCTCTCTGGAACGACCCGAGCTCTCTTAAACTGTCCTGCGCCACTCTCTTCCATCCCGAACCCGTAATCAATGATTATCCGAGGATAGCATTAGGGCACCATGCTCTCCGCATTCACAGCTCGGCCCATCATCGAGCTCAAGCAACGCGACAAATCAAAGATAGAAACGATATTAGCACACGGTACGTCCTTGCTACCTCTATGATCCATATGATTTATATGATATATATATGGTTTATATATGATATACGTATACGATTTATATATGATTCATATAAACAAATAAATAGGTAAATAGGTAAATATCTAAGAAACTAATCTTATTCTTTTACTGCAGGCGACCGCGTTCTCGTAGGTCTAAATACGGGATCGCTGCGCATATACCGCCTAAACGAACTAACCCAACCGTCCGAGCCTCCTACCAACGGCACTCCCTCCTCTCCTCCCCCGAGTACCGAGACGAGCCCGAATTCAGATCCTTCTCTAAAACCAACTGATCTCTTGCGCGAAGTCGAGAAGTTCTCAACGCGCGCCGTCGAGCAGCTCGCCATCATCAAAGAAGCCAACATCATCGTCTCCCTCTCCAACTATCACGTCTCCCTCCACGACCTCCAGACGTACGAGCTGATCGAGACCATATCGCGAACAAAGAACGCCACCTGCTTTGCCGTCACCAGCAACATCGTCAAGGATGCCGCCACCGGCATCCCGGAGATCATCACCCGCCTCGCCGTAGCTATAAAGCGGCGCCTGCTGCTATGGAGCTGGCACGAGAGCGAGCTGCGTGACGAGGTCACCGAGATCGTCCTGCCCGAGGGCGTCAGGACCCTGACCTGGGTCAACGCGACCAAGGTCGTCTGCGGCATGAACGCGGGGTACGTCCTGGTAGACGTGACCACCTCGGAGACGCGAGAGATCGTGGGGCTGGGCGCCGCGGCCACGGGAGGGCAGGGGAGCAGGTTCGGCGCCGCGAGCATGGGCTACATGGGACTCGGCGGGTACATGCCGAAGCCCCTGGCCACGAGGCTGGCCGAGGGTCAGATGCTGCTCGCGAAGGACATCAACTCCCTGTTCATCGACACGGACGGGAACCCGCTGGACAAGCGCCAGGTGCCGTGGCAGAACGCCCCCGAGAGCATCGGATACAGCTACCCCTACATCCTGGTCCTCCAGCCGCCGGCCAAAGGCACGCTGGAGGTGCGGAATCCGGAGACGCTGAGCCTCCTGCAGAGCATAGAGCTTCCCGGCGCGGCGCAGCTGCACTTCCCGCCGCCGACGGTCAGCCTCGCCCACGCCGGCAAGGGCTTCCACATCAGCAGCGACCGGGCCGTGTGGAAGATGGAGGCCACGGACTACGACACCCAGGTGCGGGAGCTGGTCGACACGGCCAAGTACGACGAGGCCGTGAGCGTGCTCGGCATGCTCGAAGACGCGCTGCTGAAGGATAAGACCGGCACTATGCGGGAGGCTAAGATGCTGAAGGCGGAGGTGCTCTTCAAGAAGAAGAAGTTCTCGGAGAGCCTGGCGCTATTTAACGAGGACGAGGTGCACGCGCCCCCTCAGAGGGTGCTGAGGCTGTACCCCAGGACGATCGCCGGGGACCTCTCCGCCGAGTCTACGCGAGAGGAGAGCTCCGAGGAGGAGGAGGACCAGGAAGAGGACGAGAAGGTCAACGGCGAAAAGGCGGTCAAAGCCGACGCCGGCGTCGAGGTCGCGTCTCCCTCCAAGCCCAGCGCCTTCGCGAAGTACTGGATGGGACATCGCAAGGGGGACTCCGACGCGGCCTCTATCACGTCGTCCAAGAAGGGCGGCACCGACAACGAGGACGCGGCGAGCGTCAAGGCTAAGACCAAGACCAAGACCAAGGTCAAGAAGGAGAACGGCGAGGAGGACGGGCCGCTGGAAGGGAAGGACCTGATCAAGGCCGTCCGCGAGCTCAACAGCTACCTGGCCGGCACGAGGACGCGTCTGCAGCGGTGGATCGACCCGGCGACCGCAAAGCTGAAGCCTCGCAAACCGACCACCAACAAAGATTCGCCGACGAGCCTAGACGAGAACTTGGACGCCCTGCTGACGCACCCCCGCTCGGAATCCGACGAGCAGCTCGAGCAGGAGCTCAAGGAGACGTTTACCGTGGTCGACACCGCCCTCTTCCGCGGCCTGATGTTCGTCACGCCCACCCTCGCCGGCTCCCTCTTCCGCATCCCGAACTTCTGCGACCCCGCAGTGGTGAACGAGCACCTCCTCAAGAACAGCCGCTACAACGAGCTGGTCGACTTCTTCTACGGAAAGAAGCTCCACCGCGACGCGCTCACCCTCCTCCGCAAGTTCGGAGACGTAAAGCCGGAAGGGGAGCCGGCCAAGCTCGACATCAACGGGCACGCGGACTCGGAGGTGGCGATACCCGAGCAGCTGCGCGGCCCGC
Organism: Annulohypoxylon bovei var. microspora; assembly: GCA_022836615.1. NCBI lineage: Eukaryota > Fungi > Ascomycota > Sordariomycetes > Xylariales > Hypoxylaceae > Annulohypoxylon > Annulohypoxylon bovei. Next base: position 14,858 of record MU405255.1, on the reverse strand, counting down.
GGAGAACGGTGGGCTACCTGCAGAGCCTCCCGCCGGAGATGATCGACATCATCCTCGAGTTCGCGGACTGGGTCCTGCGGCGCGACCCGAGCCAGGGGATGGAGGTCTTCCTGGCGGACAGCGAAAACGCCGAGACCCTGCCGCGAGAGAGGGTCGTCCGATACCTCGGCGCCATCGACGTCAACCTGGAGATCCGGTACCTGGAGCACATCATCACGGAGCTCGAAGACGGCACGCCGGACTTCCACAACCAGCTGGTGGAGCTGCTGGTCCAGGCCCTGAGAGACGACAAGCGCGACGAGGCGTGGGACGAGAAGCTGAACAGCCTCGTGACCTTCCTGAAAGGAAGCCAGCAGTACAGCCTCAGCAGAGCGCTGAGCATAATCCCCCGCGACGGTAGGTCGTCCACGTCCATTACAGACATGTCGATCCTGGTATGAGACAAAAGTAGTAACAACCGATAACCTTTGCAGATCCGGCATTCTACGAGGCTCGGGCCATAGTGTTCAGCAACATGGGTTCGCACAAGCAGGCACTCGAGATCTACGTGTTCAACATGCAGGACTACGCGAAAGCAGAGGAGTAGGTACGCATTCTACCGCTGACGAACGCTGCTTACAAGAGACGCTAGGTACTGCAACCGCATCCACGCGCTGCCCAGCTCCCGCCGGGAATCCTTCGCCGCGCTGCTGGCCGACGAGGACGACCGCGACCCCGACTCGAAGCCCTCGATCTACCACATGCTGCTCTCCCTGTACCTCACCCCGCCGCCGTCGAACAAGCCGAACCTAGAGCCGGCCCTGTCCCTCCTCTCGAGGCACGGCTCTCGCCTGCCGGCGGAGTCGACGCTGTCCCTCATACCCGACGACCTTCCGGTAACGGAGCTCGAGTCGTACTTCCGAGGGCGCATCCGCGCGGCCAACAGCGTCATCTCGGAGTCGCGCATCGTCGAGGGGCTGCGCAAAACGCAGCTCGTGAACACGCAGGCGCTGCTGCTGCTCGGGGACGGCATCCCCGGCGGCCAGAGCGGGCGCAGCAGGAGGGTCGTCATAGGCGATGAGAGGGTGTGCGGCGTCTGCCACAAGAGACTGGGCAACAGCGTCGTGGCGGTGCTTCCGGATAACACCGTCGTCCACTACGGATGCCTGGGAAGGCCGGGGCGCAGCATGAGCGGCAGCCGGGGCGAGCGGATCGCCGGCTCGTGGGGGAGGCACGGCTGACCCGTCCGCGAACGAGGCAGGGAAGATCGCCGACTTACGCATTTCAAGGTTCCCCTCACCTGCGCCAACGCGGATATCGAGGCACGAAATCACCTGTTACCACGAGGGCGTTTATAGTATGAGCATCGACGCGACGAGGGATAAGCGCCGAGCCGCTATCGCATATATCGAAGAGGGGGTGTTCCGGTTGTTTGAGGGTTGTCTGAGATTATAAGCATAAGGTGATTATTGTTGCATGCTGTCGGAGTAGAGGCGACGAGTAGGCAATACCCCGTATCTAGACCTTAGTCAAATTGACAACGCCTTTTGTTTCTCGCTTCTTCGAAGTGATCATCAGAGGAGAGGAGCCGTGCCGAGTAAATAGCGCCTTCGTACGGCTAGTCCAAACGTCTCTAAGTCTAAGCCTTGCTCAAACATGCTCGTCCCTCCGGATCCATTCACTCATTTACTTCATAGGTTACTTCATAGGTATTGACGAGGTCGCGGAAACGGTTCGATCGATAGGTCTATCACTCTTCATCCTCTACCACCTCCTCGCCATAGTTTTCCTCTTCAGCAGCCTCGTCGATGCCGCCAACGCTAGCACCCTTAGATGCGGCCGCTATCTCGCGCGCCTCTTCCTCCATGCGCGCCGTCAGCTCGCTGTTCACACGCTCCTGCAGCGCAGATACGGCTCCGCGTAGCGTCTTTAGGTACGACGTCTTATCCGCCGAGGAGTCTGAGTCAGGTAGGGTCAAGGGTGTTGCGAGCGTGAAGGGAGCAGTCGAAGATGGAGACGGGGAAGAGGAGGAGGAAGAGGAAGAATCGCTAGCGGATTTTGAATTGGTATAGGTTGCTGTGACCTGGGTATTCGGGATCACGGTTGGCGAGGAAGACGACATGGTAGGCGAGTTGAGCTTTGGATCTCAGATATTTACGAATGATGATAATTGTAATTTGATATGTCGAACTTTCATCTTTTAGATGATGGCGGGGCGAAGAGGGGCAGATGTGGCAGTGACAGTACCTAGCGCTTGTAGTACTCAAGGTTTTGTGGCGTCGTAAGTATAGGTACTTTTACGTAAATTACCTTCAATCATAACCTTGAAGTGCGTCGGGTATTACATAAATTTGGGTCCACCCATAATTCAACTGAAGTACTATGTAGGTACATAGCCATGTAGGCGGTATCTGTATCTGTATCTACTGTACATCCATACCCAAGGACGACGACTCAAATAATCAACAATCAAATGCTAAAAGACTTAAAAGTATGAGCTTTGAATAATAAATACACCTAAGCTCGAGTACATATAAAATCAATACATTCTTTATACACGTATATCATGTCATACACAATGTAGTTTGTTTAATGAAGCAGGTACGAGACGACGGTTCCACTCGTTGATTATGTACTTCATGCCCCTACCCCTACCAAGCCTTCCAAGTTGTACATTACCTAGTTACTTGTGTACATAAGTAGGTATTTACTTGAAATAATACATCCATATTCGCACACTGTACGTAGGTATTATACCAACCATCTCCTCCTCATCATCACCATCGCTATCATCAAAGATCGCTGATGAAATCTACTAGTTCGATTAGAACGAGACACCACTACTACGTACATGTACGCTACTACCGCACATGCGCATATAACGTGTACGGCAATTGAATAGCGCGAATCGAGGACGGGGGTCGACGCCGATCCTATATCGCTCGGGATCAGGGCAAGATGTAACAGACCTGGGACCGGGAACTTAGACGTTTCGATCAGACAATGCAGCCAGTACGATCCCAGCAGAGAGCCCCCGGGAGCTTCTCTCCCTTGCCCGGGAGCGTCTCTTCGGCCTCGACCGCCGCAGCCGCAGCCGCATCCTCATCATCCTCATTTACTTCATTCTCCTCAGCGAACCCTTCGAGACCTCAAATACGTAGGATAGACACGTCTTCGAGCGACGATACCATATCCCTACCCAAGACGAGAGGCCCCCAGAGCCCCGTCACTAGCCCATCCTACACCAACAGCCCGTACAACTTCTCCCGCCCGACCAGACCCAGCATCGAGCTTCCCCAGCCGAGAACCTCTTCGCCCTTGACCTTACCTCCCACCCGCGCCAGCCACGTGAGAAAGCACTCGCAGACTCAGGGTCACTTCGAGCCCACCTTGCCCTCTACGAGCACGTCCAACCTCTCCCACGTCGCTATGGCCCAAGCTCAAGCTCAAGCTCAAGCACAAGCGCAAGCTCAGGCCCTAGCCCAGACCCAATCCGCGGGCGGCCTCTCAGCTAGCCAGATAGCCGCCCAGGCTGCCGTGATGCAGCACCAGCAGCACAGCCGCCACCGATCGCAGACCGTCCCGTTTCCCGGCAGCGACAGCCACGACGCCATAAAGAGACCCGGGCCCAAGCAGATTACCGGCCACCGCAGCCCGCCTATGCTAAGCCTCACCGAGGCGAGCGCTCCTCGAGATAACGGGTTCAGCGCTCAGGGATATCACAACGGGCTGCTAGGAAGCCACGCCGCCGCCGCCGCCGCCGCCAACGTCGTGTTTCCGAGATCGCCTCAGTCCTCGCCCGGAATACCGCCGCCGCCGCCAGAACAGCCCGCACCCGCGCCCCCGGCGGTCCCAGAGAAGCCCGCCAAGGCGGAGAAGTCTAAGGTCAAGCTGTTCTCTCGACCCAAGAAGATAGATACCAAAGGCGACGCGAAGGAGCGGCCGCTGCCGAGCCCCGGAAAGATCGGTTCCGCCCTAGCCTCTCTGCAGCGTGCCAACTTTAGCACGACCAGCCTCGCGGACTCGGCATCTTTTTATAGCCTGGGGAACTCGTCCGCCGCGACCATCCGGCCGGTCGACCCGTCGACGGACAGGGAGAGCAAGGAGAAAGAAAAGGAGAAGAAGCACCACTTCCTATCGCGGCAGAAGCATAAGCTGAGCAGCAAAGACGACTACCACCTCCCCCTATCCTCCGCCGCCAGCAACTCGCGGCCCGTCGACCCCAACGCGCCGTCGAGCCTGTACAGCTTTAACATCCCGCCGAGCCCCGGCCCGAACAACAACATAGGCAAGAGCGTCAGCGGGCTCGATCTCCGACACGGAGGGCGCGCGCTGCGCGACAAGAGGAAGGAGGACAACGAGCCGTCCTACAGCGCGGGTTCCGAGTGGCCCGGACCCAGCAGCTTCGGATCGGCAGCCGCCGCCACGCACTCTTACCTCTCCGAGCCCATCGACTCGGGCAAGTACGGCCTTCACAACATGTCTCTAGACGACGCCTGGCCGTACCTGAGGGCCAAGCTGCTGGTCATATTCGAAGGCGAAGACCTGCGGCTGCCGGTGGAGGACTTCAACCGCGTCGTGAACATGCACATCCAATACTGCATACAGCGCCGCTCGGCCCACATCATCGTCGACGACCTGCGAGACCTCCTCTCGACGGGCTTCGCCGCGCTCGACCACACGCTGCGCAAGACCCCCGAGGACAGGCTGATCCCCTCGCTGGTGGAGCTCTGGATCTTCACCTTCACGAGCATCCTGCCCTACATGCAGGCCGTCTTCCTGCCGCTGGACCTAGAATTCTCCGGCGGCGGAACCCTCCTGACCCCCGAGCAGGCGCGGGACTTCTGGGGCGGAGTCGTAGCCGACCTGCCGGCGGCGAATACCCACGTCAGCGGGCCGAACTTCGAAGCCCACCTGTCGCCGGCATCCAGCGTCCTCGACGTGCGGCGGCTCGTGCTAATATCGTACCGGGACTCCCTGATCTTGCCCAGGTACGAGAAGCTCAAGACGATATTCTCGCGGCTGTCTCTCGAGCACCTGCCGTCGTCCCTCTTCTCCCTCGCGCTGGCGTCGCCGCCGCTCCTGAACGACAGCGCCGCGTCCCTCTCCACGTCGCCGAGCGACGGGTTCCCGGGCCGCCCCGGCACGGCCATGTCGCTGGACCCGAGCATCGCGAGCTACAACTCGACCTCTACCACGGTCTTCGGCAACGACTCGAACCCGTCACGAAGCCGGGCCATCAGCAACGTGTCGTTCGGCAGCGGCGCGTCGGACCCGGCATCCGCCGGCACCGGAAGCCTGCTCAGGCCGTTCACGCCGCAGACGAGAGACGGCGGCGACCGGGTCGGCAGGGAGATCCTGGGCAGCGTGCGGGAGCAGAACGTCGAGGACAGCAAGCAGGTGACGGAGATGGTGGGCCGCATGCTCCAGTGCATGAGCGTGCTGGCAAGCGTCGACACCGGCGTCAACGTCGCGAGCACCGACGAGGCGAGCAAGATGGTGGCGGAGCTGGGCCGGCTGCTCAAGCTGAACTGGCTGGGCAGAGGCCGGACAGGCAGGAACCGGAGGGGCATGGTCGGCGGCAGGGTCAAGAGGCAGGAGACCAACAACTCTATCAGCCACGGCATCCTGAGGGAAGGGATACGCGAAGGCGTCGAGGTCATCTGATCTTACATCGACGAAGCGACACGCACATATGATAACGACCTATTAACGGGCTCATGTTACCTAGGTAGGTAGGTACCTAGGTATTTGGTTACGGGAGATTGGTCTAGGCGGCAGTACGGAAATGGTCACAAAAAAAGGATTGGTCTGGAGCGGATGGATTATTTCTATTTCGACGTAGTCTACAAATGTACCGTGGAATAGATCACGTCTTGCATGTTCGTGTTCATATTCATGTTCGTATGTACTTCAACACAGCCGATTCTACTATTTACATCCAATATCACAGGGCTGCTGTATGTTCGTAGTATCTATGAAGACTTGGTCAGCCAAAAAGTCCATTTCAAGAAATCGACTGCAAGATATAATAGGAAGTAGGCGTTTCTCAGACATCCAAGGGAAGGACATTATACCCTCATCTGCTTCAGAAAAGGCTCTGATCGAAGCTCGAGTGGAAACTGCGAATGTGTTTGGAAGTTTCATCATATGAAACGCCTAAGCAACATCTATCAAGATACTATCCAGGTATTATCTTGATAGATGAAGATGAAGATGAAGATGAAAGAAAAAAAATATGACTAACCTTGTTCAAAGACGCGTCAACCGCGATTTGAAGTATTACACATGAAAGAAAGAAAAATGAAAAAATATGTTACTATGATCCAGTTAGCAGGGAACTCGGCCTCCAGATGCAAAATGCGAGAGATAATCCCCCGAAATCCCGATCCCGTGATGCCACGAGGCATGGATCACGAGATGGGAATTCAGACAAAGTATACTGGCAAGTAACAGGCTACCACCGTGGTGGAAAGGCCCGAACAGACGAAAGTTTCTTTCATGGTCGATTCAGTTGGGAAAAGAAGACGTATTTAATGGTTGTCATCCTGATAATCGAGGGGCGAGCACCGAAGCGGTGCGTTTCTTGCCGATTGGCAGAAAAGAAAAGAAAAGAAATAAAGACGTACCTTAGCTGTATATCGCAAGACTGTTGATTGTCGCGAGACTGCTGATTATCGCAAAACACTGTCAATAAGCACTTGCGAATCCCAGTTGTTCGAATACCAGATCGTACCAGATCATATTTTGCATATGACCTGACTCCCAGAAGATATGTGCCCTGGTTGTGAGCAAAGATAATGTTGTAAAGGTGAAGAAGAAACCCGTACTCGGGACGAGCTTGAAGTTTTTGAAGTAGAAAGAAAAAAAAAAGTTTTAGGTGGACCCATCTACGGAGCCTCAGTAGTGCACACGGATCATCTCAGCCGTGCGGAAAATCTGAGAGTCATGTGACTTGAGCGGATTTCACGAATGTTTTGCTTTAGCCAATTGACAGCTGCCAGCGGCGCTGCCAAATCCCGGCACTAAAAATAGCCCGTCATCAACAGGCATGTATACAGTGTAATGCGTCTGTCTCACGGTGCCAGGAAAGAGCATTAAACATCAGGGCATCAGAAGGTCAAGTATTTTTTCTTCATACTGTTTACTTTACCCGCGATCTTCCGAACGTTGGTATCTCTGCCACTTACACGCTATCTTGTGCAGCATCGTCGGCCAATGAGATTAGGCTTCTGTTGTTATAGATACGGAGGATACTAATTGTCAGGTCATTGGCATCTCTTAATGTCTCCTATACATCATTGTAAGACGACGGCGTTCACAGACTACTACCTAAGTAAACGATGACTTTAGAATCGTTTAAATTAACGTTTCTAAAAGACCTCACTCTCAGCAACAATGATAAATACCGAGTATGAATCTCTTGATATGTAGGTAGCTTAAAATATACTTCAAGCTTCCCAGAAATATATATACCTAATAAGCCAACTGCTTTTCCAAGGTGGTTAGTCAAAATATATCAATTATTGCAACATCACCTTACTAGGCAAATCAAATACTCAGTGTCTTCAAATATGCTTAACGTTACCTAGGTATTTATAACGGGAGGTTAGAAAAGAATATGAATATACGCTTCTATCTACTCTTAACTCATAATGTTGTAACTTTACTCATGTTCCTAATAAGCGTCAAATGTGAATAAGCAATTCTACCAAGCAGAAATAGCAATTATGTGAGTAATCCGCCCCTGAACAATATCTTGACCATACCATCGAAAACAACCATATCGTTACTTTCTGTTCTAAAAACTATTTGCCTCATATTCTAACCTGCATTTTGTCTACACCAAACGAATCATAAGGAATACATCAATATGTATGTGACTATACTATGACATGTAGTACTACATACTTACCTACACAGGTCCTGCGTACTAATATCTTACCTCATCACCGCTGATCGGGAATGAGAGGAATGAAACTTAAAAGAGGTTAAGCTTCAATTAGAACAGGGGGGATAGCCTTGCTAATTTGCTAATGTCAACTAGGTCGATACCGCGCACGTGGCTCTGATACAGTACGTCGCAAGTACCATACAGTGCTCAGCAGTATTCTCGCTGTCTCGGGAATATTTTTCCCTCTCGCCCTTCGACCTCGCACTGTCCGACCTGCCACCTCTATTGGGGTTTGAAGCGTTCGTCTCCCGACACATTGAGCGTGGAAGAGATAATTTCCGCCTGCTCTCATTCTCATTTTCATATCTGCACAGTACCAGCAGTACTCTCTGTACGATGTATCACTAAATCTCAATCTTTTTGCATCAGATAATACCAGTCGATCGTGACCGTAAGAGCAGGCAAAATAAGAGCTGCATCGGTAATAACACATCGAGAATAAGAGAATAAGAGAATTACCTCCAAGGCTGGCCGGTCTACCTCGCCTCTGACATCTCAAACATCCCTATCCCGTCTGAGCGGCGTCTATCAAGAGAGGCCCCCATCAAGAGAGGCCCCCATAGGCGCGGAAAATAGCATTCTGTCTTATTCATATCCTTACAATATCGCCTCGTCTAGCTCAGCCCAGCCCAGTCGAGTCTGCGACCCCTACCACTTTACCACCACCGCCTGCTGCTTACAACACTGCAGCGTTGCCCGTCCCATCGTCTAATCCCTTTTTTTCCTCTCTCCCCCATCTCAACTCGCCGTTTTTCTATTAGCCTGTTACCCGCCATCCGCATTATTACACAACCACCGCTAGCAGTCTCGTCAAAAATGATCGCCCGACGTCGTCGCTTAAGATCGTCCAAGCACTAAAAGTAATAATCAAACTACCTACCTAACCAGCTAATGCACACATACATCCATAACATCCATAACATCCATACCGTTCGTACATAAGGTACATGCGCAGATGCATAAAAATCATACCATAACTTATACCGTATCAGCAGTACTAGTTTCACTGTACCGCGTGCGTGCTAGTAGAAGCGAATCCCGCGACGCCAGCAACTAACAACATCCACTCCCTCGACGTATCGCATCCCATCGTGCACGTCCGCCTCTCCGCTCCGCCTCGTCCTCTCACTCTATAACATTCTGCGCGACAGCGACGGCAGCAGACAGTAAGCGAGGCCAGCCCGGCCAATTGCTCCGAAGAGAGGGAGGTTATCGAAGAAGTCGACCGATCCAGAAGTGAAAAAGTCGAATGCGTATCAGTGTGGCGTCGCCTTCTAAGTGACTAAGGAAGTTACAACCTGCTGCGTCCGGGCGTCTGTGCCTTCGTGTGGCGCGCAGCCGATAAACTCTATCCCACCGCGTCCCGAGTTCAAAACTCGTCCCTCGCCTTCCCATCCCTCGCATCTCACATCATACGTCTCACCCCTCGCCACGGACACGGACTACTCATACGTAGCACGCCGCACGCCATTCGGCAATCCGCAACCTCGAGCCTCGCCGCCTAGACCCGACCCTCGCAATCGTGAACGCGACCGCACTCCCACGACTCCCACGCACATCTCCAATCAGCCGATCGCATCACGTCAGACGTGGCCTTCGCACATTCATAATCCGGTCTAATAAATAGAAAGAGAAGGAATTTAAAAAGTATCTATCCGCGAAAGGAGAGCTAGGAAGAGGAAGAGGAAGAGGAAGAGGAAGAGGAAGAGGAGAAGAAACGAACGAGACGGTGCCGTCAGCAAAAGTTCTTCGAACCTCGAACCAGGGTCGCCCGGTCGATCGCGCATCGAGACCGCGACCGCTACCGCGAGCAGGGGACAGGAGGGAACGGAAGCGTATGAAATATCGACCACGGTCGGGCGTCGATATCCACGCCGTGGATAGTCGACACTAGCAGAAATGATGGCAACGAGCATGGGACCGGGTGGCTTTCACCCAGGAATGCAGCAGCACCCCGGCGTCCACCCGGGGCATCCCATGGGCGCCCCGGGCATGGCTCACAGCCAGAGCCAGCCGGGCGGCCAGCCAGGAATGCCTCCCCAGATGGCCGCCCACATGGCGGTATCCGGCCCCGGCGGGCAGGTCAATCCCGCCGCCATGATGGGAGGCATGCCCCCGGGCGCCGGCGGCCCGAACGCCCACGCCCTGCAGCACCTAAACCCCCAGCAGCAGCAGCAGATGTTCCAGCAGCAGCAGTTCGCATGTGAGTCAGACTAATCTCGATCCGCGGCGCGGCACGGACCCGCCACGCGCATCCAACCCTCTCGATCGTACTTCGCTAACAGACTCGCGCGCTCCCGCAGTAGCTCAAAATCCTCAGGTGATCGCCCAGATGCAGCAGCAGAGGCTGCTCCATCAGCAGAGGCAGGCCATGCTGCAGCAGCAGATGTACGGCGGCATACCCATGAACATGCAGACGATGAACATGGGCAACATGACGGCAGCCCAGTTCCAAGCCATGAGGCAAAACGCGAACATGCAACGGGTCGGCATGCCTCAGCACATCCAGCAGGCGCACCTCGCCCAGCAGGGCCAGCATCAAAATCCTCAGCACGCTGTAAATAACACCCCCCCTCCCGCATCACAAGCCTCCCGGTCCCGTCTCGTTCGACGCTAACACTAATCCCCACAGCACATGCTCGCGCAGCAATTAGCGATGCACCAGCACCAAGCCGCCCAGCAGCAGGCCAACAGCCAGATGCACCAAGGCAACCAGCCGGGCCACCCCGGGCAGATGACACCCCAGCAGCTCCAGCTGCAGCAGGCCCAGCTGGCCCAGCCGATGACGCAGCAAGTCCCGCAAGGACCTCAAGGCCAGGGACACCAACCCCAACCTCAACCTCAACCCCAGGGGCAGCCGCAACAGCAAGGACAGCAACCTCAGCCTCAGCAGCAGCCCGGCCAGCAGCAACCCGGCCCGCAACCGGGCCAGCAACCCCCGCCGAACTCCCAAGGCCCCCAGAGAGCCCCGACGCCGGCCGTTGCGCAACCGAATCAGCCGCAGGCTCAGGGGCCGAGTCCCGCGCAAGGCAACCAGCCGCAACAACCGCAGGGACAGGGCCAAGGGCAAGGGCAAGGCCAACCGCCAAACGGCCAGCAGAGCCAACCTCAGCAACCTAACGCGCAGCCGCTTCAAGCAGGCCAGCATATCCAGCTGCCAAATAACATCCAGCAGCAGCTGTTACATCAGCAGCAGCACAAGAACGACGGCATGAAGGGCCACTGCCTATTAAAACTGCTCCAGTTCGGCGAACACCTCAGCGGATATCACGTCAGTACCACCTACCCTATTCCACATAAGAATCCCTGCATAAGAAACCCTATAAAAACCCCTATATAAAAAACCCTACGTTAACAATCCTACGTAAAAAAACAATCACTAACATAAAGCGATCGGCAGGGCTCGAGAACAAAAGACGACTTATCGTACTGGAATAATTTCGTAGCGCAGTTCTTCTCGCCTAGAGGCGTCTTCAGGCTCTCCCTGTACGACATCGGCACCGACCTCGCGAACGGGGAGCACGGGGACAAGCAGTACGAGATAACGCAACCGGCGCTGGCCCGATACTTCCACACCCACTTCGAGAGCGGCATCAGGAGGATCAACCTCACCTTCGAGAAGGGGATCACCGACAGGCCGCTGCCGAACGGGTGCCACTTCATCGAGAACCAGAAGGCGAACCTGACCTACTGGTTCGACAACTCGCACGTAAGTTACGCGGATCGCGCCGCGGGCCGCGGGCCAAGCGACGGACGAAAACTAACAGCTATGTGATTAGGTCGTCGCGACGGGAGCCCTCCGAGCGCAGTTCGACAGCGAGCAGAAGCTGGAGCTCTTGGAATTTATCACGCAAGGTCACGAGGAGTATCACTCGAGGAAGATGGTCATCGAGGCGGCGATGCCGGCACACAACTGGGGCAAGGAGTGGCTCAAGGTGAACGGGCAAGACTCGCGCCTGTCTCCGGAGATGAGCAAGAAGGGGAAGGCGAAATCGATGAAGTCGCCCCCGATGCCGCCGCCCGACATCGACCTGCCCCAGTCGGCCGTGAAGCAAAATTCGGGCATCACAGAAGCCGTCTTCCAGTTTCTCGAGGTACGGGCTATCCTCTCCTCTCCTTTCCTCTCCTCTTCTCTCCTCTTCTCTCCGTCTGACCACGTGCGCTCATGCTAACTCGACATCCCAGATCATCGAAGTCGTCGGACAAATGAACGTGAGTTACACAGCCGCACAGCTCCCCGGAGAAGTTTATCTCCTCCGGGGGCCTCTAAACCTCGATCTAGCCGCTAACTTAGGACTTCGTTTAGCCGCTGTTCAACTTCTATCACACGCACCCGGGCCTCTCGCCTTACGCCGCGCTCGAGCAATACGTCAGCCAAAATATCACCAACGCTCCGCAGCAACCGGTAGCGAACGGCCAACCCCAAGGCAACGGCCCGCCCAACCCGCGGACGCCCAGCTTCGGCCAGTTCCCCATGGGCGCCTCGCCGGCGGCGACGCACCTGCAGCTCCCGAACTCGCCCCACCTCGGCAGCCCCGCGCAGGGACACATGCAGGCGCCGGGCATGCAGCTGCAGCAGAGCCAGCAAGGGACGAGCTCCGGCGGGCCCAGCGCCAACACGAGCCCGGCGAGCAACAAGCGGAGGAGGCCGTCGACCGTCAAGACCGAAGAAGACAGCGGCGCCCCCACGCCCTCGAGCATCGGGGGCCCCCAGGTAAACGGCGTCGGGATGGCCAACAAGAAGCCCCAGACGACGCCCCGGCTGCAGAAACGCCTGAAGGGAAATCCGGCGTGATGATCCGCCCACCCTCTGAGCGGACGTATTTCGAGAAGGGAGGGGAGGAAACGAGAGAGAAAAGGGGGGGAAACCTAGCATACCGGCGTCACCTCTGGATACGGATTCTGTACTGTTGTTCGGTCTTGGCTCGGCTGTTTTATACGCACTATCACATCGGCTGGACGTTCAGGACTTGCATTTTTTGGGGGTCCGGGAGGCTCGGAGGTTCTCATCGATTCCCATCCACGATTGACGTTTTTCTGACAGCGCCCGGACTAATTATTTGATATCTCTATCTAAACCGTCCGCTGCCAGTGGAGAGCAGAGAAAAATCGGCGTTGGTCCACGGTTGTTTCCATCTAATTCGAGCCTCTACCGGAGGGGATTATAAGTGGCGGACGCTATCCGCGTCGAAGGGATTTTTTATTAATTCCGGTGATTACGAGCAGGATTTCCAAGTATTCACCCGTGTACGATATTCCCACCGCCCCCCGCACATCACGCTCTGTGCGCGGGCTGCTATCTTTGGCTGTTTTGCTTTTTTCTCGTCGTTCGAACCAAAAAATTATCAGGTCGCAAGGGGTAGAAGCAAAGAGGGGAAGCATAGGTAGAGCAACGCAGACCGAGGCTTCCGATCTTCGAAGGCGGACAAGAAATATGATTACGAAACCCGGCCCGTCCCGCGTCTCGGGAAAGTGCATGTGAAATGAAGTGCGCATCTCGTCCACCTTGCGCCACGATAATTTCCCGGCGGCCGAGGGCGTCCGGGGACGGGAGGTAACTATGCCGCATCGTCTTGCCGAACCACCCCGTATCCAACTTCAAGATGCGTAGACGGTTTGGCACCAGGTATTTTTGACGTCCATCTAGACGACGCTTAGGTAATGCCAACGTCGTAACGAGTCTTGAATTTGTTTTTAGCTTGCGCATTATTTTTAATAGATTTATGTATATGAAACGGAGCTTATCCAGACCTCTATAGTGACGTGTGACCTCGTATAGATATGTACCTAGGTAGGTAGGTAGAGTCAAGACTGACACTCGACGGACTTCAGACGAAGCGATCGGGTACCTGCTCGTCCGCTTATAGACACGGTTATCAACTAGACCATAGGGAATCCAACAAGCTATGTGTAATGCGGCACGGTGCTTGATTTCAAGACCAGCACTGGCCATTTTTAGTGAAGAAGTGAGATTCTCCTTAGATTTTAACTTTAATCAACTGAAAGTTAGCAAGAGAACATTGAAGGCTTGGTGGTAGCAGTTTGTAGTGGAATACTACCAACACTCCCTCTAAACCCAAGGTGTCTCCCGGTTTTTTATACGGGTGCCAACCTTTCCCAAGACACAATCTTGGCCCCAGGCGGTCGAACATCGTTCCTAGGGCCTATGTCCCTATTTTCTAATGACAAATGGGTACCTACGTCGAATACAAGAAATATTGAATACATATGTAGAAACTCGGATTTATCTGTGTTGGCTAAGGTCAGGAGTATGAATACATGGATACTCATTGCCGCCACAAGCAGTTGGTGTAGTGACCGTTACTATCGGGTTTTAGGGGGGCATGGCCTGTAGGAGATTCTGATATCACGATCGTTATAAGACATGACCGGGTCAACATACGAATTTAACGAAGTGCCTGTATAGCTAGCGCCTACTGAGCTTATGTTTCTTCTAGAACATACTAGGTATGTAATGTAACTAGGTAGGTTAGTATCTCAGTCGAGCTAGCATTAAAGCAGAGACACAAGGAAATATAAGAGGGAAGGCTTGTATAGCGGTTCAAAACAAGACTTTTGAGTAAACATCGACTTGATTATGCCACTTACAACATACAATTCGTCCAGATTCGTAGAGATAGGTATCTAGGTACATACGGGAGAGGATAAAAAGCCTTTGACCAAAAATGTGTTTGCCTATAAATTACATCCACGAAGAAAGAAACTGTATATATATATATATATATACGTATCTAGTAGATCACAGAGTCTATCAAAGGTCTGGATAGATCTTAGACAGCATATATGAAAGGTTACTCCTATATGCACACTCAGTGCTCGGAACCACTACACCAACTACACTGAGACCCTTCGTGTAGTTGGTGTATGACATAATCACGAAATCTTCAGTGTAGTGGGTGTAGTG